>ML835224.1:0-15889 GCA_009831015.1 Picea engelmannii | reverse complement strand
AGAAGTACAAAATGTCAATGTCTTTGTCTCTATTATCATTGTGATGAAAAAAATTTCAAATGGCATAAACGTTAGGAACAAAAACTATTAATTATAGATATGGCTCCATCTGGAAAATCTAAATAAATTACAAAGGAAGGAAATACCAAGATAGATCTAACAAAGACTCCACCTAATCAAGAACCCACTTAAGAACCTCCTTGTGAGGAACCCCAAATTTCCCTCCATTCTTTGTGGGGAATTATAACTCCCCATACCTTGAATTTGGTTGGATGTGCCAATCATAGGAAGGTGATTTTATATTAGGTTCCTACCCTCCATAACCCCCTAAGTATATATATATATATATATATATATATATATATAGGTTTCTATGTATGGAGGGCATCTCTAATAAATAAGGCCCATGTAGTAGTGTGAAAGCAATAATTGTATGAAGGCTTACTAGAAGGTTCTACCTACTAAAAATTTCTTTCTCTAGAATGTTCCTAAGAGGTAGATAGTAATATATAAAGAAGTAGAAGAAATGAAATGAGATTTCTTGTGAAGTTATTTGTAATCAGAGATCTGCTCAATTGGAGGTTTCCCTCTCAAAGATGCAAGTGAAATTTATTTTTATCAATAAAGGTATAACATTTTGTGGTATTTTGGTTCTTTATTTGGATATTGTGGTTGTAATATTCCATTTCTATAGTAAATATAGGTAAAATATATTATTTATTCTCTACATATTTCCACTTACTAATAAATAACACCACAAGTGGTATCAAAGCACTTTCCTAAGCACATATTTTAGAGAATTTTTTGCAATCTAGAGACTTGTTTTGGCACCTATAAATAACAAAATGATATGTCATTCAAATAGTAAATCTATGGTAGGGGAATAATACACGTACGAAATACAAGAGGTTTCACCTGGTTGGACACCCTTGTAAACCTTGTTGTTACCCCTTCGACTAGTACTGCATCAAACATCACATATATGTGGAATTTCACTTCCACGTACCCTAGGGTATATCAAAAGTCTCCTAGGTTACTTAAAAGTAGCTTCAAATAAGTCGATCAACCATCTTGCTACTATAGTGGTGTTAAGGGGTCTAAAATCCCTTTGACTCAATAGTAGGAACCAAACCCGCTTAAGAGAACCAATTAGACTCGTAAGTGTTTACTGAGTGGTATGGTTCTCCAAATCTGTGATCTGGCTAGATTTATCGATGGTCTTTAATCGTGACCGATAGGTATGTCTTTATGTGAAACCTTTCCTTAGGCTATGCAGTTCTCTTTTTTTTCTTTTCTAACATTTGTGGGAAAACAAATGGGGGGGGATCAAAATAATGATAGAGGGAAGTTATGATATATTGGAGAAAGTTGGGTTTTGGGATAACCTTTATACCTTAGCATGCATATGATGAGGATCGCACCTAATTCAAGGTAGCAATAATACCATTGACTTGTATACATTCAACATCGTTTGAGATGATGGTTACAGAAATAAAATACGTACGTAATAGAATATGAGTGCAAGAAAAGTAATTTTCAATACTCTATTATCAATCACTTATTAACACAATAGATTTTTATTCATCAATTTAGAATAAAATAATGGTCACAGTATTACAAGATAACTTAAACAACATATACAACAACTATAACTCAATATAGTAGTAAATATTGAATTTGAAGATGGATATAATCCCCCTCGGTCCAGTCACATTCATGCCTCAGATGAAAGAAGTGTCTTTGGTTCTAAACATAACCTCTAAATTAAAATCACCTACACAGAAATAATTCTCATACAATATTCAAGAAAAAAAAATTCTTTCCAAAATCATCAACCTTTAACACAATTTTGATTCCCTTATTTATAAAAGTAACTAAACTAAAAATAGATACTAAAGTTGTGTTAAGTGGAGAAAACAACTTGTGGTGAACTTTATATGGTTGTTCTCTTTCGTCTTCTTTATATCATCTCATCATTTTATTGAAGTAGATTGTTCCTCTCATATTCTGACCATTTGCAGAAGAGATCTTCACATGTATTTGAATAAGAGAACTTTTGTTGATCCATCGGAGTGGAGAGGACATCCATTGTCTTAATTGTTCATTCTTTGTACTTGATTAGTTTCAAACTCACATGATGTAAGACTATGATAGCTTTAATCGGAGGCTCCATGAACTTTTTCAATTGGCCCAGGATTATTCTTGAAACTTGTGAAATCTTTGTTTCGCATACCCAGTCTTGCTCTGCATGTCGCTTGACTATATCATGTAAATCAGTGAAATCCTTCGACAGGACAAACTATATAAATTCAATACCTCTCGTTTCTCGATTGATTTTTTCCCAAATTTTTACACACTCTTCCCATATTTCTTTCATTTTCCGTTGGGGTTCCTGGCCCATGTATACCTAGTGTTCAACTGCCTTCAGTATTTAGGCGATGTTGTTGTCCATAAGAACTCGGATGCCATGTTATTTTGTATCTCAGCCCTTCTACACTTCGTTGATGTAGTTGATCCATTCTAGGGCTTGATGTGCCTTCTCATACCATTGTTGCATGTCTTTGCAGGTTACTAGCCCCATAAGGGTATCTTCTTGAAAATCAGCTATTTGGGCGGTGAAGAGGTCTCTCTCCTTTTTAAATTGTGCATACATCTCTCGGAACTCAATTTTCAAGAGTACCACCACCTGGGTTGAATTTTGGTAATATTCAACTTGATTTCACAAGTAGTCCAACTCTTTCCTCATGGAAGTTGCCTCCCTTTCATCTCTTTTTTCCATGTCTAATGTGGCATCGATTATGTCCATCTGTGCTCTGATTATCTCAGTCATCCTGGTATTTTCTATGTCAAATAATGTCTCTTATGTGGTTATGAATAGGGTTTTATCGAGCATAAGCTTCATTTTCTTGACTGGTCTTTTCACCATGACCTTCCTTTTCCTATCATAAGCAATAGCTTATATATCAATGACTTCATCTACTGGTTCAGGAATCTACTGATCCCCCAGGGACAGAGTATTTCTTAGGCCTCACGCCATATAGAGGTGTTCCATGGTATGTGTTATCATTGAGAATCACCCTTGGATTACAAGAGGATAGGCCCAATCCCCATCAAAAGGTTTATGAATGTAAATTAATGATTAAAGGTCAAATGGACAAAACACAGCATAGGAATGTTTAACACCGAAATATGGGCTAGCATTCATAAGAAAATGAGGTTTTTATTAACTTCAGTCAGTGGTTTAAGGGTAAAGGTGAATAGGAGGAATACTTAGTGAGGAAGGTGGATTGGTATTCTATAAGCATCAGGCCTTCAAGCAGCCAGAAGAAGAAAAACTCAGTCACAAGAACTTCTTGAACTTAAAGTTTAAAACACTGAAAAACATTCATAGCAGCATTATAATCAAAAATCCATTATAACACAACCACAACATCTCATATGGATCATCCAATCATGACCATTTCAGAATAAGAGGCAACAAGATGATGAAAGGAAATTGAATTCTATTACTGAAAATGTCTCAAATCTCATACATAACCAGAGAACAACTCTACTTAGTCAAAATATTACAAAAAGGGAGCTCTTCTCAACCATTCGAACCCATCAAATCATTCTTCAGATGTATTTATAATCAAAAATAGTAGGAAACATATAGAGGTGCAAGTTGGCCTTCCTATCCTAGGATTCTCCACAAAAAACTACAATTCTAACATTTGTACCAACAAATCTAACAAACAGATAAAATTAAGGAGCCATGTTGGAAACCACTCTAACAAACATTGAATGACATGTCTTTCATCTTGGGTGCATATTTCTCTAGTGCCATGTGTCCTTCAATCTCGTATGTTGATCCCCATCTGCCACTTGTTGATATTTGGTTCCCTCCACATCATAAAATTCAAGGATTCATGAATTCAAACCTTTGAATGTAATGGCCAGTTCGTAGTGCCATTTGGTAGTGCATTTGGCAGCCAATTCCCTAGCGCCTTCCTGTAAAATGGTTTGCAAATTTTGTAGTGCCCTTCCTATAACTTCTTTACAGATTCCGTAGCACCCTTCCTATGCTTGGCTAGGTTATTTCATAGCGCCTTTCTGTAAACTGGTCTGCAAATTCCGTAGTGCCTTTCTGTAAACTGGTCTGCAGATTCTGTAGCGCCCCTTTGAAAAGTCGCTCTGTAGATTCCATAGTGCAGTTCGTAGAGCAGTCACAGAGCAGTCTGTGTAGGTGATTCCATAGCGTCAGGTGCTACGAAATCCTTGTGTTTTTCTGTGTGATGCAGACACTCTTCAAAAACACAAAAAATCTTTTTTGATGGACTAGGAGCCTGTAAATGCATGTATAGGTGAAAATATTATACCTCCCTGAAAACTTCCAGTTTTCAAAAGAAACCATGCTCAAAAATGGATCTGTCATACCCTCCATCTACTTCCTCAATCTAGCACTCCTCCTTGTTGCAGGAAACCTTTCATCTGTCATGGAATCATCTCTTTCTTTAGTAGGGGTACTCTTCTCTACTGCAGGTTCATCTCTTTCTATTGCAGCTTGTACTAGAGAATTTAAGTTCCTCTGAGCTAAATCATTCTTGAAGGGATGCAATTCTTCCTTGAGCTTCTTGTTTTGGGATTGAATGCTTCTATTTTGCCTATACAGAGTCTTAAGTTGTCTATGGAGAGGCAAGAATCTTCTTTTTGTAAACCTTTCCAAATAAAGGGTTTCATTGTACATGTCCATGAGCTCCTTCATATTTCTTCTCTCAATCAAGATTTATGCCTTCAAATGGGAAATTTGCTTTCTAGCATCCCTAAGTTGTCTAATCAATATTTTGAAAGTGGGATTGTCAGGGGGAGTGTTGATGTTGATACCCTCAATAGGATTATCAGTTGCTTTACCTTTACCTTCATCTTTCTATTGAACAGAGGCTTTGTTTATAACCGCAATAGGCTCCTCAATGGCTTCACCTTTACCTTTAACTTTATTTGGGACTGAAGCCTTGGGTATGAATTCTGCTTCAATGACTTCTTTGTGGGTTGATGATCTAGTAAAAGGCCTCCTGACTCTAGTCTTATTTTTTGGAGTAGGTGAAGGGAAATGCAATTTCCTCCCCTTTTTGGCTGTGGTTTTGGTTGATGAAGGAACTTCTTCCAATTTAGGTGCAAGAGGAGGTGAAATTTCTCTTTGTGGGAAGTGATGAACCTCCCTCTCTTCTTCTTCAATTTCCTTAGGGGTTTCTTTTTCTTGGGTAGTAGGTTTTATTTTTCTCTTCCTGCTTATTCCTACTGGGGAAACACTACTAGATGGAAAAGGAATCTACATCCTGGACTGAGTGGTAGAGGATATATCTAGCTGCATATTGGCAGAGACAATAAATTGTTCCCAAGAAATGTTATTTTTCTTAAACTCTTCCATAACCAGCATCCTGATCAACCCATAGTGGAAAACAATAGTTTTCATTGCCTTGGACTTGGCTTGGTCAACTATATCATACATATTTCCCATAATTCTTAACAGATAAAAAGGGATATTCATTGAATCCTTGTTAGTGAAATGTAGCAAGCGTATTATGTGATATTGGTATATCATGTTAAATCTTCCCTCACATGTGAAATATATCTAGATAATGTTCATCATTTTATCAAAACCCTCAACCAGGTGGCTCCTAGGCACTCCCTTAGACAAATTGTCTTTATGATAGTCTGGCTTGAGGAAACCCTTGGAAAAGGTTGCATTGAGGATCATGGATTTGAACCACCTCTCATCGGTGTTGGGTATCTCAGTGGTTTTTACAATAGTGGCCTCAGATACCTCAAACTCAAGGTTTCCTACCTTGGTCTTAATGCCATCAAAGTTTAAGGAAAAATGCCTTGCTACTGTAGGGTGTCCCCTCTGCATGTTTTGACAAAAAGAGAGGCAGGCCAACCCTTTGGAAAAATTCCCTGACCATAGGCTCAGCATCAAACAGGTGCATATCATAAGGTTCAGTCCTAACCACATTCACTCCCTTGTGAGACTTATTATTTTGAGGTGTATCCATGGATAGAAGTAGGGGATCAAAAGACTGAAATGCTATGAGGGGTAAAGAAACCAAACATAGACAAAGGTCTTTGAGTTTTGAAGGTGATCCTTAATTGGTCATTCAGAGCTTTCCTCCAACTCACTTTTGGATTAACAATAGACTGGTGTGATGGTTTAAAAATGATGAAAATATACTATGAGAAATGGTATGAAGGGAGATTGTACTGCTCAGTTTTAGACTGTCACTAAGCCACCATACAAGGTCCTCAAAGATTTTTAAAACACGGGGGCTCCTAACTCCTCCCTGCAAGTAGACTTGTGAGATGAAATTATAAGATGACTTAGTGAAAAGGTGGGATCTAACTGTTGGATCTATGAGCATAGAAGATATAAAAGGTTTGATAGGGAATGGCATCACTGGAACAGGGGATCTATAGCGCAATGTAGAAATTCAGTGGCACAGTATGGGTAATAAGAGCCAAGGTTGGACACTCAAAGTCTAAAGAAAATGGTCTGAGTTCCGGTGAAGGAAAAATTCAGCTTGTAAATGGCTATGGAGTGTGTGAAAGAAGAGGTAGAGGCGTTGTTTAGTGGAAGAATTAGTAGCTTGCAATGCTAGACGCTACCAAAATATAAGATAGAGATATCTTAACGCTCTTCAAAGCAACTGAAAAGGATCATGAAGTACCTGGACATTATGGTTGATAAGTGGAAGATCTGCAGCAAGCTATGGAGTTGTTACATCTACCTCGGCCTCCAATTCACCTCAAACAGTCAATCTCATAGCACAATCTGTAGCTCAATCTGGACTAGTGGTTTCAGTAGCGTCGAGCTTAAGAGGAAGATTTCAAATTGGTAAACTATTAGAATCCTCATAAATGACCAAATCTTAATATTCCTTTTGAAGACAAGGGTGTTGAAAACAATAAAATACATGACATCAATCGATGATGGTGAATGATGGTAATGAGACGAAGTACAAAGGTGCGCTATGAAAATGCCCAGTGATTTGGAAATGCCCTTTTCAAAATTTGATTTGAATTCCTAATGGGCATAGGGACAGAGTGGAAAGGATCAAGAGCATGAGTGGATGGAGTGACTTGTCAGGTTGTTAGGGTCATGGGGTCAATAGTGCTTGATGTCAAGTCAAGTGATGAGTCAAAGACATAAACCACAAAATGAACTAGGCTATGAACCATAGGTGTAGGACAAAAATGTGAACCAAAACCCAAACTTTTATTTATTTAGACTAACCTAAGAAAATCACAAAGGGAAAAATAAAACAAACCTAAAGACTAAAGAGAAAAAATTAAAACCTAAGGGGAAAAATGACCCATGACAAATTCATGTGATAATAGTAGGTTCTCTATCTCTTCCAAGGGTGGGAACCTAACCTCATTCTTCCTCGGTCAGTGGTTTATGTGGTAATATTCATGTCGGCACTTGTTCTATTCCATTTCTTGGTCCGTTTAGTTCCCCAGCAGGAGAGTTTCTTGTGCATCTTGGTGTCTCGGCCTTCTATTGGTCCTCATCAGTTGATAGATTCTTTGTCTTAGATGGAGAAGTAGGTGGAGGGTCAGTATTAGTTGAGAGTTCATTTGTTGAGATACTAATTTCTTGTTGCCCCATTCCTTCTTCCTATTCTCCTGCATCCCTGTCATTCTTAGAGTTGTCATCATGAGGTTGTGTTTCCCCTGATGATTATGTTTCCAGTTGCTTGATAAATATAGTTTCGAGAGTGGTCCTAGCTTCCAGGTTGCCTTCTCGAGGATTTAAAACTAAATCATCAGAGGATGGAGTAGATGTCTCCCCTAGTTCTTCCTTCTGTGTGATTGGCACCTGGGTTATGTGAGAAGCTTATGAGCCTTCCTCATCATTGTATATGGTGATTAAATCTATGAGGACAGTAGGCATACTCATCCCACTTGATTCCCTCACTTGCCTTCATTGAGTTGTAGTTGTCACCGGTGATCCTGCCTAGGATGATATGGGGCTAGTGATTTCTTGGTCGGCAGTCTCTTCTGGTGGAACTATTTTTTAGGAATTCGGTTCTGCCTCATGGTCATTTGTATCGGTCGGGGAAATTCTCAAGGGTATTTATAATAACAATGTCCCCCTTTTCCATGCTTCTTATGCTTCTGTTGCTCTGATTTCTTGTCTTATCCTAATGGATTATTGAGAGGTGTGCTCTATCATCTCAACTTGTTCATCCATGGTCATTTCTTTAAACTTGGTCAAACTAGGCTTAGCCCTTATTTGGAGCACCTCCTAATCTTGGGCACCCTCGGTGAATATCTCATCTTCGAAACTATCATGAGCATATGGAAAACATGAGTATACCTACCCCACGTACTAAAGTACCAAGCCTTTTGGGTCATTATTTCGAAAATGGTCTGTGGGGAACCGATACTCAAGATGACTTAATCCTTCTTGTTTTTCCTGCATAGTATCTTTAACCATATAAAACCCAATATGAAATCCATAAGGTATGAAGGCCCTCTTCGTGTCCTTCATCAAAGATGAATTATAGCCTTTTATGATGGTCTGGTAACAAATCTCTCCTAATATTAGACGGTCTGGGACATGAGTGGGGAGTAGGTGTGGTGCACCAGTATCCCCGAAGACTCTGATGTAAGTGTTGGTTTCTTCAAAATACCAGTGGCCAACTTTGGATATCATCTTTTTGGCTACCACTAAAATCCTCGGGAATTATTTTAAAAACATAATGAAGTGTATTCTGGATATAAACTCATCACATATCACGGCATAAAACCTTTTGTACCTATTCTCCCACAAAATGATGAAATAAACGTGTACAGATAACTCGACAACATGCCAATTTAAATACATATTTGCGAAAGAGTTTCTCGCATAGATCACATCCAACATGTAAGATGCCATGAAGAAGACTGATTTTTCTCCTTCTGTTGGTGTCTAGGATTGTAGGATGTCGATACTCAATTGTTTTGAAATAATAGATCCCCAATTGAAACTGCTCATGGATATCGCTATAGTATATGCTAAGGGAATCCATGCTTCTGAGAACTTTGAGCAGTCCTTTTCTCCAAACAATCGGTAGATCAAGGCCATTAAATACATATATGGCTCTCTGAGGTTTACCGTAATGTACCAACCAATGTTCCTATTTATGAAATGTGTATCCTCTCTCCACCACGAGGCTAGTAACTGACTGGTTTCATGAATCTCATAAAACCTGACCACAAAATTTGTATTCAGCCTCTCCTCTGGGTCTCTGAGTTTGTAATATTTTTTAACCTCCACTGGAAGAAATATACCAACACACTGACCCTCCTCATTGTTATTCGTGCACTTCATTGTGTCTACATAATCAATTATCCATCCTATGGTTTCGATGAAGGGTAGAATTGGTTTCGATGAAGGGTAGAATTGGGGTTTGGAAAGCCACCCTGTGCAGAGACGATCGCCTAATATTCAGGAAAACTTGGTCATCCAATACCCTGACGTATAGGTTGTTGTGAGGTGTGAACTCTAGGTAATATTCCTGATTGATTTTATTATAAAGTTTACCCCAATGTGGGAGAATTAATTTAGATCCAGTGCCTGCCTCTGTGTTCCCGAATGTTGGAGGTTGGGTAAACTTATTTTTGGTTGAAGTCTGGATGACTGATTCTGTTTTTGAAACAAATTCAAGCTCCCTTGTAGTCATCGGTGTCAACCCTTCGTCTATCTCCAGTTCTTTCATTTTTGGCATTCTTGGTGAGTGCCTAGTTGTTGGATTTCACGGGGGAATTATCCTACACAAAATGTTATAATGAGTTGCAATCCAACTTTGAAAAGCGTTATTTGACACAATCATAAATGAAAACGAAAAAAGACAATGCTTACCTCTTACTTGCAAGAAATAACCTGAGATTATTGGTAATTGAAGTGATACAGTGTATTGTAGCTTCCTTGATTATCTCTCTCACTCCTTCATCTACTTGGGAGATAAGTGTTTTTCGAACAGAATACCATGCTTGGGAAAAAACCTTAAAAATTTTAAGCATGCCTACCTTGTTTGATCTGAAAAGATCTTTTAAACGACAATGGTTGAGTTGCCTTGCATGAGTTAAATTACCATTTAGGAAATGAATGAAAGAGGAATAATTATAGAATAAATATGATAGCCATAGAGACGTATATATATCTGAACATAATCATTAAGAAAAGCAAACCATAAAACACCAAAGTGATAACGGAGTTCAGCAATCTCGCCTATGTCTCTGGGCCTTTGTCTCAATGGGTGAGGATTTATTATTTCTGTTCAAATCTTTAAAATTACATTACAGCAGTTCCAAAAAGTTTACAAACTAATCTGGTCTTGATCTACCATATCTCTAGAACCCAACAAAACTGATGGCAATGAACAGAGCTCCAAGAAATGGTCTGCAAAGGTGCTCCCCTCAACAACTTCCCTGCATAAAAATGGCTTTGGATTGGAAATTCTTCAGCATAAACCTATTATGAACCTCTCTCCATGGCTCCAATAACCTTTTGTTTATATATATTATAATTGGGTAACAACCTCCCAACTTCTCCCTAAGAGCTGGCCTCAAAAAGGGACCAAGATCCTCCAAAAATGGCTAAAATCCATCCAAATTGCTGAGAAAATTACTGAAAATCATATATTATAAAGTAATAAACCCATTTTTTTCAAATATTCAGGGTGCATCCCCTTTTATGTGGGATCCTTGTCACATGGCACACTCCATGTGGCCTCAGGCTAAGTCCTGGTGCACTGACCCCCTAATTTTTCTTCTCTTGGTTGTGTGGTGCATCCATAGGACCTCGGGCTAGTATACAGGCACCCCAAATTGGTTGATTAGCCCCCGGATCTCAACCTATGGTTATGCCCCTGCCAACGAGCTAGATCGACCGACCACGACTAACCCCTTATTCCTTGTGCCAAGTGTATAGGTGTGGGCATATGCAAATAGATGTGACTGGAATCTGGGGCTAGCTGGAATGGGCATGCCCAATACAAAAAGCAGCGTCGGGTCATGTGCATAATCCCACATGACTGGGGATAACTCCAATACATGCACCAAAAGGTAAGAGGTGAAGGGTCATATTGGGTGGACATATGGTAAGATTTGCGACCATATGTTGGGGCCTAGCCCCAACCTTAACCTCCACCATCCATAACTCATTCAAACATTAATATATATGAAAAGGTATATGGGTAAGAACCATTAGGTATGAGGGTTGGTGCCAGGCCTATTTGAAGACTCTGTGCCCATGGAAGTCCATGGTTTGAACCCAGTGGACTCCAAACCAAAGTTTTGCCAAAAACTTTAGCCAATGAATGGGTTCCATGTGGCATCCTAAGACTGGTCCATGTGGAACCATACAATATGACAAGAGTACTACCACATGTCATCACTTGATTCATCCAAATCTTCCACCCACGTGTCTACCAAGTCACATGCCACTGTACCTACTACATTTTCCATGTGTCGTACGGACGTGCCACTTGTTGTATATTCCTTCCACATGTCACCCTTGCAATGGTGACACATGTCACTCCTTGATTGGTCCACATGTACCTATCCTCGTCAACATCCACTATACCTTTCCATGTCATTTATATGATTGTACAGACTATATAGTCAGTTGTCACATGGCACTGTATGAACTATACAGTCATCATTGTTTTTACATGTTTGCCCAAATGAAAAAACCGTGATATATTGAGCATGCGACATTCGTTTGAGCCCGTTCAAGTTGCGTTGGGTTTGTATCAACGATGCCTATGCACACATCCATTTTTAATCCAATCTGATAACTTTGAATTTTAGGCCTTCCTAAACCCAATTTGGTCCCGAGATCCAATTATGGATCACACCTCCCCACTAAAGACTTTTTGGTCCTCCAAAAGGTTACTGACCAGTAATCAAGTGCAGGATAGGCCACCCAACTTGTTCTATGTCTTTAAACTCTATCTTGTGCACCTGTCTCATCAAGATCAACTGTAAAACAATCATGATAACTAACAACATATTCTTAGCCATTTGTACCCTGCCACATCTTACTGAAGACACTATCATCCATGTTGACAGCATTACTAATGATAACATCATAAATATGACTACAAATGAGCTAATAAGTTTGTAATACTTGCACGACGTTAGCTTATATTGAAGCAAAGTGTGATTGATTTTCCATGCTACAATCATCTCATGTTCTTTCTTAAGATCAATTACTTGATTTGAAACAATTATAGATGTGTTGATTGCATGATCCTCCTTTCTTAATTGTTCCATTGTTTGAAGAGATTTATTTTCTTTGAAATGATGAGCTTGAACAACATATTATTGACCTGCTTGGATTAAGTGATATTGATTATTTTCTCTGTAGAAGACTGCTTTGTCATCATACAAATAAGGACTTCCTAAGACCATTCCACATTCACTGAGTGGCACCACTTCACATGTTACCTCGTCCACAAACTTAGATGAAATTGCAAACTTTAATGTGCATTTCTTTGTTATGTGCAATTGGTGATTGTTTCTTATCCATTTAAGTGTGTAAGTCTTATGATCTATCTATGTGTTTAATCCCAATTCCTTTGAAATCAAGTTAGATTGAGATCCACTGTCTATCAATGTGTCAACCTTAGTGTGCCTCATTATGAACCTTATGTGAAAAAATTTATTTCTAGAATCAAATCCTTCACCAATTTTACCTACCAAACCAACCAATGAGACTTTTGATTCATCACATGAATCTGATCCCAAGTCTATTGGCCGTGTTGTTGTTGCAACTGTTTGCCTCCCTTTCCTTTCTTTGAACTACTTTGGTCTCTTCTCGGGATGTAATTTCTAGCAATGGTCCTCATCATGCCCTTCTTTATGGCATTGCTTGCGAGAGGGCTTATCTTCCTTTCTTGCCACTAAATTTGACTTCTTTCCATTCCACTTCCTTTTGTCCTCTTTCTTTGAAGATGATTCCCCTGATACACCAACCCATGTTTTCCCTACTTCAATGTATTTTGCTTGAACAAAAACCTCATCAATATTAGTAGGTCCAAACATGAATACATTATTTAGAATATGTGCAGGTAAACCTCCTATATACTTCATAAGATTTTCTTGGGTATGTAAAGGAATATCTAACATCAATGCCATTTTATGAAATCCATCGATGTATTCTTGCACTGTTTATCCTTTTATTAGTTTAATCTCTTTCCATTCAATTAAAGCTTTCTCTTTATAAACCAAAGGAAATAATTTATTTCTGAGTGTAGAAATAAAAAAATTCCATGATGGAAATACATTACCCACTTGTTGTGTGCCATTTTGCAACTTGCTTTTCCACCAAATGAGTGTTTTGCCTCCAAGTCTAAGTGATGCCAACTTGATCTGAATTGCCTCATCCTTTATTTTTTACACACTCCAATAAACCTCCATCTGTCTAACCCAATTATCAAGTCTCTCTGCATTGACTTCACCATCATACACAAGTAATTCAAATTTCACATCAATTTTTAGTAAAGGCATATCATGTTTATGTTTATGGGAATGTTTTCTTGCAGTGGATTTAGAACTTGAACTTGAAGAAGAAGAAGATAATGGAGAAGAAGAAGGTGAAGGAGGAATTTGAGAAGGATCCTCTCCTTCTTCACTTTTTACCTTTTAAGATTCACCCAAATTTGGTATCTTTCGTTCCAAATAATCCTCATATAGAACCTTCATCATCTCCGACATGGCGAAGAAATTTTTTCGAAAGTCTTCTCATCCTGAGAAAGTCCCTCTTCCGATGCCATCTCCTCGCTTTGAGAAGTTATATTTCTCAATCCATTCAATGGATTGTCTTCAACAAGCTTTCCTTCACCATGATTCATCCTTTCCCTAGTAATCATGCAAACTAAAAAAACAAACGTCAACTAGCTATGATACCACTTGATCCGAAAAGGTCTTTTAAACAACAATGGTTGAGTTATCCTACATGAATTAAATTACCATTTAGGAAATGAATGAAAGAGGAAGAATTATATAAGAAATATGAAATCCATAAAGCGATATACAGATCTGAACATAAGCATGAAGAACAACAAATCATAAAACACCAAAGTGATAACGGAGTTCGGCAATCTCGCTTATGTCTCCGGGCCTTTGTCTCAGTGGGTGAGGCTTTCTTATTTTTGTTCAAATATTTAAAAGTACATTACAAAAATGCCAAAAATGTTACAAAATGATCTTGTCTTGATCTACCATATCTATAGAACCCAACAAAACTAGTGGCACTGAAATCGGATGAACAAAGCTCCCAGAAATGGTTCGCAAAGGTGCTCTCCTCAATAGCTTCCCTACATAAAAATGGCTTTGGCTTGGAAATTATTCATCATAAACCTGTTATGAACCTCCCTCCATGGATCCAAGAACCTCTGGTTTATATATATTAGAATTGGGTAACAAGCTCCCAACTTCTCCCCAATATTTGGCCTCAAAAATGGCCCAAGATCCTCCAAAAATTGCTAAAATCCATCAAAATTGCTGAGCAAATCACCGAAAATCATATATTATAAAGTAATAAACCCAATTTTTGCAAACATTCAGGGTGAAACCCCTTTTATGTGGGCTCCTAGTCACATGGCGCGCTCCATGTGGCCTCGGGATAAGTCCTGGTGCGTTGGCCCCCTAATTGTTCTGCTCTTGGTCGTGTGGTGCATCCATAGGACCTTGGGCTAGTATACACATGCCCCAAATTGATTGATTAGCCCTCGGATCCCAACCTACAATTACGCCCCTGGTCGGTGGGATATCTCGACCAACCGGAGCTAACCCCTTATTCCCCGCACCAAGTGTATAGGTGTTGGCATATGCGAATAGAGGTGATCGGAATCCGAGACTGGCTGGAACGGGTGCGCCCAATAAAACAAACAATGTTGGGTCATGTGCATAATCCCATGTGACCAAGGCTAAATCCAATACATGCATCGAAAGGTAAGAGGTACATGGTCATATTGGGTGGACATATGGTAAGATTTGCGACCGGGGGCTGGGGCATAGCACCAGCCTTAACCTCTGCCAACCATAACTCATTCAAACATTAATATATATGAAAAGGTATATGGGTAAGAACCATTAGGTAGGCAGGTTGGTGCCCGACCTATGTGAAAACTATCCACCGATCGAGGTCCATGGTTTGAACACGGTGGACTCCAAACCAATTTTTTGCCAAAAACGTTAGCCAATGAATGGGTGCCATGTGGCACCGTACCATACGCCAACAGTACTTCCACTTGCCAGTGCTCGATTCATCCACATCTTCCAGCCACGTGTTTTCCACGTCACATGCCACTGTACCTGCTACGTTTTCCATGTGTTGTATGGACGTGCCACATGTCATACAGTCGTGCCATGTGTCATCCTTGCAGTGGTGACATGTGTTACTCCCTAATTGGTCCACATGTACTTGTCCTCGTCAGAATCCAATGTACCTTTCCATGTTAGTTGTACAGTTGTACGACCTATACATTCATCTTCCACGTGGCACTGTACGAACTATACAGTCATCATTGTTTTTTGCATGTTTGGCCAAATGAACATACTATGATATCTTGAGAATGCGACATTCATTTGAGCTCATTCAATTTGTGTTGGGTTCGTATCGACAAGGCCTACGCACACATCCATTTTGAAGTCATTCTGAGAACTTTGATTTGTAGGCCTTCCTGGACCCAATTTGGTCCCGAGATCCAATTATGGATCATTGTCGCATCGAGTCTTAAATTCAGGAGTACAAATGTGACCTTTACAATCTATAATAGAATATGCACCATGCTTAGGATTAAATGTAATGCAATCTAGCGACGCAGAAGTGCGTTGTTTCAGAGTTCATCGATAAATTTAA
>ML835223.1:36258-67190 GCA_009831015.1 Picea engelmannii | reverse complement strand
GTTTTTTGTTCACCTATCTTTGATAAGTATGCAGACAAAGGAAATCGGATTTCTATATCAAATGACATTGATTTGAGTAGCAACCAGCCTATTTATGATAGCTATGGATCTGATCTTGAAGAGCCTTTTTCTTTGCCTATCGAAGAATAGCATCAAGTTGAAGTCAACCATTCAGTTTTCAGGGCTGATGTTCTTTCTCCAGAATTCTATCATGAATATGATTTGTTTCATCAAATTAATGGACAATATGATTATGTTGAAAAATTTGTGGTTGAATATGATACTTTTCTGAAAGATTCAAAGCTTATGTCTTTTGAGATTCCAGATGATAAAGAGAAGATTGCATATGGAAATAGTCCTAGATCAGATCAGGAACATCATGGAACTAATACAGGAAAGCATCTTTTCAACTTTAAACAGCAAGGTATTGTCATACATAAATTTTATGATCCAATTGCTATATGGATGGACTCACGGTTTTCGGTAATGTCATATATTACAGAGTTTGGCATCATGGTTTGCAACAATGAACATGAGCCGGTTGCAGTTATCCTGTGGTATCTTTTGTTCTCCTTTCATGTTCTTTGTTGTATACATGAAGATGGGTCAAGCAATTTGCTACTTGAATTATTTTTCTTGAAATTTGTATATACCTGAAACATGTATTTGTAGCAGTTAGAGTAGGGTAGTATAGAAGAATAAACTCACGGGTGAGTATTTCAAATTTGCACAATGTGTGGAATTTGCATATAGCATTATGGTTTTGGTTTTGAAATAAAAATTCCATCCCCAATGGATATAAAGTAATTTTGACAGGGGTAGTTTAACTTCAAAAGATGAGTAGAGTTATGAGAGTTTGAATAAAGATTGCAGAGGTCTGGTGACAGCATTTGAGACTCCATAGCCCAATGGACTAGACACAATACAAATTGAGGATGATTGCTGAGAAGGTTGCAGGATGGCTATAGGTAGGTCACAGGTTTGAAGAGATCAATTGTAAGGGCTAGATGACTCCATGCCCAATGGTAAAAGGCGACTGGAACTACTAGGTTCTTAGAAGCCTCGCAGGGAGATCTCCATCCCAGTTGGAACTAGTTGTTAGCGATAAAAAATGAACTGGTATTTTTTAGAGTGTCCTCATTACTCTTTTTTTTACTTGTCATTTTATTAGGTCTTTTAGACTATGTCATAACTTCCAAACCCTTCATTAAGCTCCTGTTGATGGCTTTGTCTAAGGTTATTTTCTGACCTGCATTACAAAAACACAAAAAAATTGTTACCTAGCCTCAACCCTAGCTCTTGTGGCTTTTTATTTTCAAAACAAAAATATACAATTTTGTTGTAAATTTCTCTAAATGTGGTGTGTGTACAAGCAATATAACCCTTAGCTATCCTAGCTATATCAAAAATCAGTTGTGTGCCAAATCACAAGTTTTTTTTTTATGCCAAGTTTTAAGTCTGTCAAGCGCGTTCATACAATGTCAAGCCATGAGCCAGGTCACATGTTTAATTCTCATACTAAGCCATCCACACAAGCCGAGCCCACATTTCTAGCCACTAGTGAAGTTTCATATTCAAATTCACGAGTCAAACAACTAGTCGACACCAAAACTCAGCACTGAGTGTTGAACCCCTTTCCTATTTGCTTCATCAACAGGTGTCGATTATCAAATCATGTAAGTGTATCATGCAAAGTTTGGAAAATACATACAGAGGTGTCAACTTTGAAAATAAGTGAGAGTCTCTTTTTCACCAGCATGCCAAGTCGACAGCCAGGTGACGGCGCCAAGATAAATCAAAAAATAATTCAAGTGCTATGCTGAGGAAAAGATGTGTTGCAGTGGCTCAAACGTCAAGCTGTAAGCTACAGGTTTTAAATAAACACGCAGATGCTTATGTGCCCAGCTTAATGAAGGATTTTATATTAAATTGCATGGACCATAAGATGGAAGCTTATGAGCTCGTTCGACAGGGCTTAAAGAATGATTTGAAAAGTCATGTTTGTTGGCATGTTTACAGGGAAGCAATCAAATGCTATAGAAATTCTCTTAACATTGATCCATAAAATATTGAAATTCTTCGTAACCTGTCTCTTCTACAGGCACAAACGCAAGACTTGTTAGGATTTGTGGAAACAGGACAACAACTGTTAACTTTGAAGTCTAATCACCGTATGAATTGGATTGGGTTTGTTGTTGCACATCATTTGAATTCAGATCCAAGAAAATCTGCAGAAATTTTGAAAGCATACGAGGGGACACTGGAAGAGGACTATCCTCCCTATAATGAATGCTATGAACATACTGAAATACTTCCGTACAAGATCTCTCTTCTTGAGGAATGTGGAGCTCCATAAAGAGCACTAGAGGAACTTAATAAGAAGGCGACCAAAATAGTCGACAAGTTGGCTTTTAAGGAACAACTTGCTTCTTTATTGCTTAAGCTTTGTCATTTTACAGAAGCTGAAGCAACATATCGGTCCCTACTTGCTGCAAACTCTGAAAATTAAAGATATCATGAAGCACTTCAAAAGTGTCTAGGTCTATCAGTAGAGGGTGGGAAGCATTCACAGAGCATGTTGATAAGTTGACTTCTTTGTACAAATCTCTTCAAGAGGAATATCTGTGGTCTGCAGCTGTCAAACACATACCTCTTGACTTTCTAGAGAATGAAGACTTTCGGAAGGTAGAAGACAGCTATATTAGACCCGTTCTTACTAAGGGAGTTCCCTCTCTATTCTCATACCTACGTCCTTTATATGATCATCCAAAAAAGGCAGACATATTGGAGGAATTAATTCTTGAAATTGAAGTATCTCTTTAGAATAATGGAGGCTTTTCTGGAAAGTCTCAGAAAGAGCCACCATCAACACTTTTGTGGAGTCTCTGTTTGCTTTCCCAGCATTATGACATCAAAGGGAAGCATGATCTAGCTCTTGCCAAGATCGATGAGGCTATAGCATAGACCCCAACTGTCATTGATCTTTACTTGGTGAAGGGTAAAATACTTAAACATGCAGGAAATCTAATGGTAGCTGCAACATTGGCAGATGAAGCCTGGTCTATGGACCTTGTAGATCGATTTATAAATAGAGTATGATGAATCTAGTCATGAGCGTTTTACCCCTGGGGATCCTAGTAAGAGAGAATTCACCTTTTTTATCTTGACAGGCAGAAGATTTGTGTATGCCTCTTTTATTCGGTTGATGGTTCTGAAATTTATTTTAAGCATGTCTGCAAGTAAGGATTTTCTTAAAATGACATCTCTTGAAGTGGATCTATCCATATTTGAGGCTGAGAGTACTATTATAGTCAAGTGGCGTGGAAAGCCTGATTTTATTAGGAGAAGCACAGAAAATGACATCTAGTTGGTAAACAATGTAAATGTTAATTTTTGTGTTATACTTAGGAAGATTCAACAAGGGTTTTAAATCCAGAGTGGCTTGTTGTAGTTGGTGTTTGTACCCACCTTGGTTGTGTTCATTTTCCCAATGCTGGAGATTATGGAGGTTGGTTCTGTCCTTGTTATGGATTCTTGACCAATTTCCTAAATGGATGCCCATTAACTGAGAAACCTATCTTGACAGACTTGCTTTGAGTTTTGACAGAAAAGGAGAGCCATCTCAGTTGGCTGGTGTTGATATTTTTGTCAGTACAGTGGACACTCTGAAGGAGCCTCCTCTTGTCACAGCAAATACTGTCCTGTCTATCCTTGCTATGGATTATACTATTGATAAAGTTTCATGCTAGGTTTCTGATCATGGAACAACAATGAAGAGAGAACATGAAGTTGTACATGCAGCTTACACTTCTGAGGCTAAAGATAAAAGAATCCCGACCTCCAACTCAGGATCATTCAAGGTTAGAAACCCTAGCAGAATTGACTACTTCAATAGAGAAGGAAATAGAGCCTCCTACACAGCTTATTGAGGTTTCCAACCCTGTAAAAGGAGGAGGAACATCACCAAAGGCACTCTAAAACCTTCAGCAAACCAGCAAGGTAATACATTTTTGCAGTTTTGTAGTTTTGGACAAGCTTGACTTTCGATGGTTTAGGTGGACCTAAAAAGTGTTCATTAACCACTGAAAGCAAAGATTTTCGGTGGTTAATGAACCCAAAATTCTTCTGTGTTAACCACCGAAATCTGTAACTGGACAGAAAAAGCTAAATTTTTCACAGATCAAAATTTTTCTGATCCAAATCATTTGAAAACACTCATGATGGATGGATGATGAATTATATGTTCAGTTTCAAGATCCATTTTTGGTACATAAGGATTAGAGAAGGTGGCCAAGTTGGTTTTGGCACATATTTTGGTGGAAACAAATTGGATTTTTTGCACATCTCAGCAAATTTGAATTGTATCTTTTGGAAGAGTCATCACTTAGCCTTGGAAGGCTATTCTGCACTACACAATGACTCTACATGATATGAAGACCATGAAATGTGGGATTGACCTCATTTTGAGGATCATTCCTTATCTTTTGCAAACTTTAATTTTGACTTTCTATCTTTAGCATATCTGTTCCATGCTTTTAGGATCTCAAAACTACATTGTAAAGCTATAAAGCTAAAGGTAGAAGATAAACTAAGGGTTCAATTTTGAGTTCTATATGCTACTATTTTGTATGAAAGACACTTTCTTTAATATATCAGCCTGCAAGCTTCTTTCATTTGTTACTGTAAGACCTTCTTTCATCTTTGTCTATGCGTATGAGTGGAATTAGTTATTTTGTCTCTATTTAATGATCCTATGGTAATTGTCATCTTACTTTTGATTGTTAAGCAAGAATCACAAGCATCTCTGGCTAGTTTGTTGACCCATCATATATATGGTTTTATGTATGTTTTGGTTAACTAATTAGTTTTCTTATCCATTTGTTATACAAACCTATCTGACAATAACTCTTGAAGGCCTTGTGTTGCATGAGTATAGTTAAGACTGTCTTGAGAATACAATCCAGAGGTTAAGATATTCATCTTGATCCAAAACAACACCTATTATTGAGAAAGTAGTTTCCAAAAAGATTAAGTTACCAGGCATCTCTGACTTACAGCCTAGGAGAGTTTCCAGGAGTGATAACAAATTGGCGCCGTTGTCGGGGGAGGAAATTGAAGCTCAACTTCCTTGGGAGACGACAAGATCGAGCTTTGATGATAGACAAAGCTTGGACATCATTTGGTTGTAATTATCTATATGGAAACTCCATGAAGGATGGATTCAGTGGCGACTCCACAATAATCAAATGTCAAAAGCATTTGCAGCTCTTTTGGCTCGGAGGTTTGCACCTCTTGACTTCTCAACAGTTCCTGGTTTCCCACATCCAGTTCCTTCTATAGATTTTTGGGGAGATCACCTTCCAAGATTTGCAGAAAAGAAAGAAGATAATCCTTCAAATCATCTCATCAGATTTCATCAATGCATGGTTCAAGTGAATATATATCATGAGGATGTGCTCATGAAGATGTTTGTCTTCTCATTAGAAGGAGATGCTCATGAATGGTATCGATCTTTACCTCCTTCTAGCATATCTTATTTAAAAGAGTTTCATAGAGTATTCCATCATCGATGTGAAAGGTATTTTTCTCGGGAAATTCTTCTTGAGGCTTGTTGTGAATAATTTCTTTCACATATTCAAAATGTTTATTCTTCTAGTTGTGAACATGAAATTCTTTCTATTATTGTTGTTCAAGAGGAAGATCTTCAAGATAGAGTTGATGTGAGTATTGATGATTGTGTGACCGAAGATTCTCTGGATTGTTCTTCTTATGTACCTACTACTTTAAACAAAAATGAAAAGGATTATAGGGTAGGGGAAGAAGAAGATGAATTTTCAACTGAAAGTCTCTTTAAAGAATAATGTGATGAATTTGAAAAGCATGTTCAATAGGAAGCAGTTGATTCTTCTATTTGTAGAGATAAAATTTATGTTGTTAAGGAAGATCTTCATGATACAAATGGTTATAATGAGAATTACATATCTGTAGATGCATCAGATTTTATCTTTGTTGCACATACTGCCTTTGATTTGTATGAAGAATCAGTTATAAAAGAGGATTGTTCTCAAATTTTTGAAGAGGTTTCTTATTACATTTTTTTGCCTGTGACTGATGAGAAGGATTTGAAGATTGCTTGTCTTTCTTTGCCAGATACAGAGGTTTTTTTTTCACCTATCTTTGATAAGTATGCAGACGAAGGAAATCATATTTCTATATCTAGTGACGTTGATTTGAGCAGCAACCAACCTATATATGATAGTTATGGATCTGATCTTGAAGAGCCTTTTTCTTTGCCTATCGAAGAACATCATCAAGTTGAAGTCAACCATTCAGTTTTCACGGCTGATGTGTTTTCTCCAGAATTCTGTCATGAATATGATTTCTTTCATCAAGTTAATGGACAATATGATTTCGTTGAAAAATCTGTGGTTGAATATGATACTTTTCTGAAAGATTCAAAGGTTATGTCTTTTGAGATTCCAGATGATAAAGAGCAAATTGCATATGGCAATAGTCCTAGATTAGATCAGGAACATCATGGAACTAATGCAGGAAAGCAGCTTTTCAACTTTAAATAGCAAGGTATTGTCATACATAAATTTTATGATCCAATTGCTATATGGATGGACTCACGGTTTTCAGTAATGTCATATATTATAGAGTTTGGCATCATGGTTTGCAGCAGTGAACATGAGCCGGTTGCAGTTCTCTTGTGGTATCTTTTGTTCTCCTTTCATGTTCTTTGTTGTATACATGAAGATGGGTCAAGCAATTTGCTTCTTGAATTATTTTTCTGGAAATTTGTATATACCTGAAACATGTATTTGCAGCAGTTAGAGTAGGGTAGTATAAAAGAATAAACTCACGGGTGAGTATTTCAAATTTGCACAACGTGTGGAATTTGCATTTAGCATTATGGTTTTGGTTTTGAAATAAAAATTCCATCCCCAATGGATATAAAATAATTTTGATAGGGGTAGTTTAACCTCAAAAGATGAGCAGAGTTATGAGAGTTTGAATAAATATTGTAGAGGTCTGGTGACAACATTTGAGACTCCATAGCCCAATGGACTAGACACAATACAAATTGAGCATGATTGCTGAGCAGGTTCGAGGATGGCTACAGGTAGGTCACAGGTTTGAAGAGATCAGTTGTAAGGGCCAGTTGACTCCATGCCCAATGGTAAAAGGCGACTGGAACTACTAGGTTCTTGGAAACCTCGCAGGGAGGTCTCCATCCCAGTTGGAGCTAGTTGTTAGCGATAAAAAATGAACTGTTATTTTTTAGAGTGTCCTCGTTACTCTTTTTTTTACTTGTCATTTTCTTAGGTCTTTTGGACTGTGTCATAACTTCCAAACCCTTCATTAAGCTCCTGTTGATGGCTTTGTCCAAGGTTATCTTCTGACCTGCATTACAAAAACACAAAAACATTGTTACCTAGCCTCAACCCTAGCTCTTGTGGATTTTTATTTTCAAAACAAAAATATACAATTTTGTTGTAATTTTAACAAAATGTGGTGTGTGTATAAGTGATATAACCCTTAGCTATCCTAGCTATATCAAAAATCAGTTGCGTGCCAAAACAAAAGTTTTTTTTTTATGCCAAGTTTTAAGTCTGTAAAGCACATTCATACAAAGTCAAGCCATGAGCCAGGTCACATGTTTAATTCTCATACTAAGACATACACACAAGACAAGCCCACATTTCTAGCCACTAGTGAAGTTTCAAATTCAAATTCATGAGTCAAGCAACTAGTCGAGACCAAAACTCAACATTGAGTGTCAAACTCCTATCCTATTTGCTTCATAAACAGGTGTCGATTATCAAATCCTGTAAGTGTATCATTCAAAGTTTGACAAATACATACGCAGGTGTCAACTTTGCAAATAAGTGAGAGTCTCATTTTCACTAGCATGCCAAGTCGACAGCCAGTTGCCTGCGCCAAGCTAAATAAAAAATAATTCAAGTGCTATGCCGAGGAAAAGATGTGTTATGGTGGCTCAAACATCAAGCTGTAAGCAACAGGTTTTAAATAAACACGCAGATGCCTATGTGCCCAGCTTAATGAAGGATTTGATATTAAATTACATGGACCATAAGACAAAAGCTTATGAGCTCATTCGACAGGGCTTAAAGAATGATTTGAAAAGTCATGTCTGTTGGCATGTTTATGGTCTTCTGTACCGTTCAGATAGGGAATACAGGGAAGCAATCAAATGCTATAGAAATGCTCTTAAGATTGATCCAGAAAATATTGAAATTCTTTGTAACCTGTCTCTTCTACAGGCACAAATGTGAGACTTGTCAGGATTTGTGGAAACAAGACAACAACTGTTAACTTTGAAGTTTAATCACTGTATGAACTGGATTGGATTTGTTGTTGCACATCATTTGAATTCAGATCCAAGAAAATCTGTAGAAATTTTGGAAGCATACGAGGGGACACTGGAAGAGGACTATCCTCCCTATAATGAACGCTATGAACATACTTAAATACTTCTATACAAGATCTCTCTTCTTGAGGAATGTGGAGCTCTAGAAAGAGCACTAGAGGAACTTAATAAGAAGGCAACCAAAATAGTCGACAAGTTTGCTTTTAAGGAACAACTTGCTTCTTTATTTCTTAAGCTTGGTCATTTTTACAGAAGCTGAGGCAACATATCCATCCCTACATGCTGCAAACTCTGAAAATTATAGATATCATGAAGCACTTCAAAAGTGTCTAGGTCTATCAGTAGAGGGTGGGAAGCATTCACCAGAGCATGTTGATAAGTTGACTTCTTTGTAAAAATCTCTTCAAGAGGAATATCTGTGGTCTGCAGTTGAGAAACGCATACCTCTTGACTTTTTGGAGAATGAAGACTTTCGGAAGGTAGAAGACATCTATATTAGACCCTTTCTTACTAAGGGATTTTCCTCTTTGTTCTCAGACCTACATATTTTATATGATCATCCAGGCAAGGCAGACATATTGGAGGAATTAATTCTTGAAATTGAAGCATCTCTTTAGAATAATGGAAGCTTTTCTGGAAAGTCTCAGAAAGAGCCACCATTAACACTTTTGTGGACTCTCTTTTTGCTTGCCTAGCGTTATGACATCAAATAGTAGCATGATCTAGCTCTTGCCAAGATCGATGAGGCTATAGCATAGACCCCAACTGTCATTGATCTTTACTTGGTGAAGGGTAAAATACTTAAACATGCATGAGATCTAACGACAACTGCAACATTGGTAGATGAAGCCCAGTCTATGAACCTTGCAGATCAATTTATAAATAAAGTATGATGAATCTAATCATGAGCGTTTTACCCCTGGGGATCCTAGTAAGAGAGCATTCACCTATTTTATCTTGATAGGTGGAAGATTTTTGTATGCCTCTTTTATCCGGTTGATGGTTCAAAAATTTATTTTAAGCATGTCTACAAGTAAGGATTTTCTTAAAATGACATCTCTTGAAGTGGATCTATCCATCTTTGAGGCTGAGAGTACTGTTACAGTCAAGTGGCATGGAAATCCTGTTTTTATTAGGAGATGCACAGAAGATGACATCCAGTTGGAAAACAATGTAAATGTTAATTCTCTGCGTTATACTTAGGAAGATTCAGCAAGGGTTTTAAATCCAGAGTGGCTTGTTGTAGTTGGTGTTTGTACCCACCTTGGTTGTGTTCCTTTACCCAATGCTGGAGATTATGGAGGTTGGTTCTATCCTTGTTATGGATTCTTGACCAGTTTCCTAAATGGATGCCCATTAACCGAGAAACCTATGTTGATAGGATTGCTTTGAGTTTTGACAGAAAAGGAGAGCCATCTCAGTTGGTTGGTGTTGATATTTTTGTTAGTACAGTGGACCCTCTAAAGGAGCCTCCTCTTGTCACAGAAAATACTGTCATGTCTATCCTTATTGTGGATTATCTTGTTGATAAAGTTTCATGCTATGTTTCTGATGATGGAACAACAATGAAGAGAGAACATGAAATTGTACAAGCAACTTACACTTCTGAGGCTAAAGATAAAATAATCTCGACCTCCAGCTCAGGATCATTCAATGTTAGAAACCCTAGAATAATTAGCTGCTTCAATAGAGAAGGAAATAGAGCCTCCTACACAGCTTATTGAGGTTTCCAACCCTGTAAAAGGAGGAGGAACGTCACCAAAGGCACTCTAAAACCTTCAGCAAACCAACAAGGTAATACATTTTTGCAGTTTTGTAGTTTTGGACAAGCTTGACTTTCGATGGTTTAGGCGGACCTGAAAAGTGTTCATTAACCACTGAAAGCAAAGCTTTTCGGTGGTTAATGAACCCATAATTCTTCTATGTTAACCACCGAAACCTGTAACTGGACAGAGAAAGTTAAATTTTGCACAGATCGAGGTTTTTCTGATCCAAATCATTTGAAAACACTCATGATGGATGGATGATGAATTATATATTCAGTTTCAAGATTCATTTTTGGTACATAAGGATTAGAGAAGGTGGCCAAGTTGGTTTTGGCACCTATTTTGGTGGAAACAAATTGGATTTTTTGCTCATCTCAGCAAATTCAAATTGTATCTTTTGGAAGAGTCATCACTTAGCCTTGGAAGGCTATTTTGCACTGCACAATGACTCTACATGATATGAAGACCATGAAATGTGGGATTGATCTCATTTTGAAGATCATTCCTTATCTTTTGCAAACTAAATTTTGACTTTCTATCTTTAGCATATCTGATCCATGCTTTTAGGATCTCAAAATTACATTGTAAAGCTATAAAGCTAAAGGTAGAAGATGAACTAAGGGTTGGATTTTGAGTTCTATATGCTACTGTTTTGTATGAAAGGCACTTTCTTTAATATATCATCCTACAAGCTTCTTTCATTTGTTACTATCAGACCTTCTTTCATCTTTGTCTATTCTTATGAGTGGAATTAGTTCTTTTGTCTCTGTTTAATGATCCTATGGTAACTGTCATCTTACTTTTGATTGTTAAGCAAGAATCACAAGCATCTCTGGCTAGTTTGTTGACCTATCATATATATGGTTTTATGTATGTTTTGGTTAACTAATTAGTTTTCTTATCCATTTGTTATAAAAAACCTATCTGACAATAGCTCTTGAAGGCCTTGTGTTGCATGAGTATAGTTAAGACTGTCTTGAGAATACAATCCAGAGGTTAAGATATTCATCTTGATCCAAACCCACACCTATTATTAAGAAAATAGTTTCCAAAAAGATTAAGTTACTAGGCATCTCTGACTTACAGCCTAGGAGAGTTTCCTAGAGTGATAACACCTCCCAAAGGGGATACACACATATCAAGAAAATATATCAGCATTGAAGTTTAGTGACTTCAACCTTAGCGACAGGAAGGTCTACAGCATGCTCTCCCCACATAAGTATCTGACCAGGAAAAAAGGAAAGAATTCAAAGATTGTCCCTCAGTCATGGACCCGCGCAGGCCACACTGCTTAACATCGTGAATATTCCCCAGTTTGGAAGACACCAAGAAGTGAATGCATGCATCGAATTGTTGTTGTCGTGTTACCATGGAAAATACTTGTGGTTAAACCATCGGATCACAGTGGATTCGACATTGATCAATCAGATCATAGGACTGAGTATGCAAGGCCATGACCCACAAGATTTATACCCCAGAAAAACCATGGATCGCACTTTAGCTCAAAGGATAAAATACACCTACAATGATGTCGAGAAAGGAATGTAAGGCTACAAGGTAGCTTCTATCCAAAGAGGTGCAGTGCGCCTAGCGTGTCAATTGATCACGGGAAAGTTGGTCTGCAAGAACTGACCCACCGAAGTCACTGGTTTTATAGTTGACCTCACAGGGAAGTGCGCGGAGGGACTACAAATGAATTGGGTGAAGTACCTCGTGAACCAGTTGGAATTGGACTACAGGGAAGAAGAAGATAAAGGATATGAATTCCACTTCAGCCAGATTCTAATACTGATCACTTTCATCACATGGGAGATGCCGGAAGGTGCGACCTTCCCAGACATCAAGCCCTTTGAACCTCTGGCTGTGAAGTTTAGTACACTATGGTATTCCAGTGACATGAATAAGAAATGGCAATCAAATGTTGTATTCCACACATATTACAATCAGTTGAAGTTAGCTATCCAGTCCAAGCCTCACATCATGCCAAATACTCTCCACAGGTTTCAACCTTTAATGAAATTCAGTACGAACCGTTATTTCATTTATATTACAACGCACGCTGATGAGAACAAGAAATAAGTTCATTCTTACTACAAGATGACAGAGGAGGACTTAGAAGAAATCACCAAGGACTGGTCAGCAGACCCCCTCATTCCAGCAGACCCTACGGAGATATCTTATTTAGATAGTCTAGAAACTGCGTTGGATACACCCAGACCTAGCAAGATAAAGAAGAATGAAGAGGTCCATGATTTAGATAGCGCATTTGTGAAGATTGCTTCCATATGAGTAGAGCAAGGAGGATATGGAAAAGAGATAGATGGTGCAGAAGTTGAACATAAGAAAGGTGAGGTTACAACGACTAGAAATGAGGAGGACCCCTCGAGGAAAAGGAAGGTTTCCCCTCTGAAACCTTCTTCTAGAAAGAAATTGAAAGCATCTATGACCAAAATGTAGACCATCCTCACCTTCGACGACTTCGATTTCATCATAGCAGCCCTGAATGATGCTTCACTGGAGATAGCAAAGAAGCAAGAAGCTAAGCAGGAGGAGGTGTTCCATCGGATTAAAGACGAGCTCCAAGGAGTGCAACATGCACTACAATCTAGTTGCACAGTCTCCATTGTGCCTCTATTAGCAAGAACATTGTAACTAGGAGATGAGCCAGCTCAACTCCACTGCACCATTGATACAGTCAAAGCTTGCCTTCGACGAGCTCAGGAAGAAACAATGCAAGCTACCCAAACTTTGGCACAAGTACAGGGAGACCTTGTAGAACAACACAGTACTACATAATGGGAAAATATTTCTCTGCAAGCGAAGTGGGATGAAGAAAAAGCACAATTGCAGAAAAGCAAGGAACAATTTCTCGTAGAGCAACTCGAATTAAAGGAAATGGTTCACAGAGCACTTTGCTCTATGACAGTCGTAGAAGTAAAGACCAAAGAGCGAGTTCCACAACAGGTGGAAAAAATTGAAGAAGTAATCTAGCAGCTCTAGTAGTGCATAACAGACTTGGAGCTCCACATTGTGCCTGAGACCCCTCAATATGTAAGAGACCAAAGGGAAACAACTGCCCGCAGTGCAGTTGACAGACTAAAAGCTCTTTCCTTAGAGTGCAAGTAGCTGAGTAACTGCAATGCCAAAACATATGAGAACCTCACTGAGAATCTAGAGTTACAGGCATTAGAGTCGTAGCTCAAGGAAGAAAAGTAGCACGCAGACACATTATAGGCACAACTGAAGACCTTGTCGGTTGTGGAAAGAATGAAGCAGTCTCAAGAGCAACGCATCGCCCAGCAGCAGATCCATACGATTCAAAGAAGAGTGATGGAAGTTACTCAATGACTTCAACCAGTGCAAGATAAGGTGTGCCAATTATTCACAAAGGTTGAAAGCCGAGGAGCAGAGCTAGAACAAGTTGTCATCATAGTAGAACAACGCCTAGAAGGGCCCATAAATGACGTAGTGATCCAGGAGTTCACCAATAAAGAGGTCATCACACAACAACAGGTCAAAGAAGCTCGAGCCAAGCTCAAGGCCTTCGATGAGGAACTGACCAAATCAAAGTGACTCGAGACATGTCACGAGTGAGTGTTGGGGGCGTGTTGGCCCTTGACCAAGTTTTGGGAGATTCTTGGTCATAGTGACCTATTTTGGGACTTCAACAACCTGTCGAAGGAGGAGTGCAAGATGAAGCGCATATCAAGGGATATCGGCCCACGTTTGGATCCCTTTTGGGTTTTGGGATTATGTAATGGGAATGGGATGTCGGCCCATGGGTTTACCCATGTTTAGGCCTATTTTGTATATATAAATAGAAGGATAGGCAATGTAATAAGGAGTTGAATAGTGCATCTATGTGATGTGAATGTATGCTAAGTGCAAGTAGAGTCTGTAAGTACTTTGTGCATAACTGTAAGAGACTTGCAGAGCTAAGTGCAAGTGGTTGTAACAGATTGTGGAAAGCTTTGTGTTGTAATGCAAGGAAGAAGGATCTAGCGATCTACGAAGATATTATTTGTTGTGTGGAGTAAGGGTTTTGATGGCTTTGTTCTTGTATACAATTGACTAAAGACAATAAAGAAGAAGAGTTGGTGGAGGTAGCCCCAGGGTGGGGGTGAACCATGTAAACACTATGTTGTCTTTCTTTGTGCTTGTCTAGATGTGTTTATATCTTTTTTTGCTAAGTGCTTTAAAATGATTAGACAGATATGCTTATTCTTAGTGCTAATGGTGTATAAGAATGTTAGATCTGATCCATATGAATGTGCTTAGTTCTTGATCTGCTAGATCTAACCTATCTATTGATGCTAAGTACTTAAGTACATTATATCAGTGTGAATGTTGTGAAGCACTGTTTTATAAGAGAAGTGATTATCGATTGTATATTGAGGAACTAATGGTGCTAAGTGATTTATTAAGTATTATAATCACAAATCTGTGTCTCAACTAAGGTTGCAGACACTTGAGTCTTGCAACCACCCCTGCCTCTACCTCAGGTGAGACTTCATCTACTTCGTAGGTGTTGCCGAAAGGGCTGGTAGTTAGGGCTTTGTTGGTGCATTGTTGTAGCGTTGAACCCTGGGTCTTCCCTTGTGCCAACACTATGCCACATAATTTTTTCGAACTACGTGTAATTAAAACATATACACACAGAACTCTTGCGGAAATTTATATATATAACATAAACAGACAAAGACATATTGTAATTGCACATATTCATACAGAAATGACAATAAACATATGCATGCATCATATGCAGGCAATACACATAAATATAAACATGGTTATAATCCACACATAGGATAAACCCATAAACATAAACATGTAAATAATTATGTAGTATGTAATTTATCACACAATTGACACTTATAATGGTAAGAATATCACCAAATATGTGTAGACCTTCCAATAACCTCCCAACCTTAGACCACACTACTCATCACTCTCAATAGTGGGTCACCCCTGAGCTGGGACTAAACTCCACCCGGGTAAAGGCATTCCTAACCAGACTAATAGTTCATAGACAACAGGAAAGACTATGTCATAGGTTCCCACTCAAACTAACATCCTACAATCCCCCATTCCCCACATTACTGTCCCACCCCAAGAAGTGTGCCCCTTCTCTGCTCAACAATCCTTCGGCTGCCCCACTTCCTTTCCTGGCTTCAACAATATGCCAAACAGGAAGTCTCAGAGCATTGTAGTTGCAGTTTAGCACCTCCAGGAAATCAATTCCCAACAATCCTCTCACCCGAAGAATTTATCACGGGCATGAAAACCCTCCTCTTCAATATCCCATGGGCCTGACAACCCTCTTCTTCAATCCAACTCCTAAGATAACCAGATACACAAACAATTATGGGTACGGATACAAGCTCAGGTATAATGATAGGAAGGTACAAAGGATAGCTCAATGAGTGCATGAATGTTCATGGAATGATTGAATGGATGATTGAATGATGGAAGGAATGATAGAAAAATGAACTAAGTCCCAACAATATGTATTCATGTCCCCAACTTGACACTTTTCATGTTGGGATCTACTTTGGCCCACTTGTCCCCATCCTTAGAACTTAGGATAAAATAATTATCCATACTTTATCTTTTAAAGAATATTAATATAATATCCTTTTTGGCTTAAGCTCCCTAGCTTATCCCTTTTTATTAACTTTTATCCCCCCCCTTTCCCTAACTAGTGGATTTTAGTCCCCCATAATCTTTTATCATGGTTGGTCTGCACGTAACGATGTAGTTTATATTATTATGAGACATATAAAAATAGACGCACTGGCCTTTATAATCTAGTCTCTCTGGCCTAATACAAACATAAGCCTCCTATCTTATAATAATTGGCTCACCATCTTATAAAACACAACATATACACAAAGACTCCTTGGCCTCAAAATCACGTGCACTCAAGTTGTTGTGCGCAGTATCCACAAATGTGCACACTTCATCATTTTATAGCATAGTACATGCGCACACTATGCTATGAAAGGAACGTACAAAAATGATATCAACCAACTCACCATCTTAAGTACATTTTCATTTTACATTTATAGTTGGGTTTGGCCTAGGGATATTACAATCCCCTCCCCTTATTTATGCATTGTCCTCAGTGAATTATGTAAACATATACAAAAACAAAATCAAACATCCTAAAAAAGATGTGGGTATTCTGCCAGCATTGCATCCTCATGCTCCCAAGTAGAGTCATCGGGACTATACCAGGTCCATTGGACCTTTACAAGTTCTATGGCTTGATTCTAGAGCTGTTTGATTTTCTGGTCGAGAATGCGTACCAAATGCACTTGAAAAGTGCCTTATTTCTCCACCTGAATCACACTCCAATAAATAACATGATTAGCATTAGGTATATATTTCTTGAGAAATGATACATGGAATAGATTATCAACAGGCATATATGCAGGCAATGCAATCATAAAAGATACTACACCAATCCTCACTAGGATTTCAAATGGCCCACAATAGTGAGATACCAACTTTGAACAATTTCCCGACTTCAGAGAACTTCTGTTGGCCTTCAATTTCAAGAATACATGGTATCCAACTTTAAATTCCCTGTGAGATCTGCCCTTATCATCATAACTTTTTTGCATGTCTTGGGCAACCTTTAAATTTTGTTTTATTTTCAACATTTTCTCCTCCATTTCCTTGAGAAAATCTGGCCCAACCACTGCTCTATCTGTTGGGTTATCCCAACTTACCGGTGTGTTGTACTTTCTGCCATAAAGTGCCTCAAATGGGCTCATCTTTAGAGATTTTTGGTACCCATTGTTATAAGAAAACTCTACTAAGTGTAGGTAGTATTCCCATTTTGATGGTTTATCTATCACATACATCCTCAACATATCCTCAATCACTTGATTCACCCTCTCTGTTTTTCCATCTAATTCTGGATGATAAGTTGTGCTAAAATTCAAATTTGTTCCAAATCCATTAAATAAACCCTTCCAAAAATTTGAGGTAAATTTTGGATCGCTATTAGACACAATTTTCCTGGGTATTCCATGTAATCGAACAATTTATCTCATATAAATATTAGCAATGTTGGTTGCCTTGTGAGTGAGCTTAACTAGAATAAAATTGGCATCTTTAGTAAGCTTATCCACCACTACCATGATAGAATCATGTTGCTTGTTTGTTCTAGGAAGTTTGGTGATGAAATCCATTTTTACAACTTCCCATTTCCACTTAGGAATGGGTAATGGCTGTAGAAAACTAGTTGGGTGTCTATTCTCAGCCTTTACCTTTTGACATTCTAAACATTTGGCAATAAAATCAACAACTTCTTTCTTCATGCCTGGACAATAATATCAGCTTTTGACAGCTCCAATAGTTTTCTAATAACCTGGGTGCCCATCATAAGGTACATTATTCATTTCTCTCAATATCATATTTTTCAATTCCTGGGACTTTGGTACATAAATTATGCCCCTGTACTTGAGAATTTCATCATTATCTAGATTATATTCTTCAATTTTCTACAGGAAATTACCTTGCTATAATTTTGCCACTAATTCCTTGTATTTCAAATCTAATTTTGCTACCTCCAAAATTTTGTGTTTCAAATATAATTGGTACATTCTAATGGATGTAGTATGCAATTCATGCACTCTTATACTGAGTGCATCAACCACTTTGTTCTCTTTCCCCTTCATATGCTTTATATCAGTCATATTCGCTGAGAAATTATAACCATCTTCTTTGCCTAGCATTTAGAGTTGGTTGATCAAATAAATATTTCAAACCATTATGGTTTGTCCTTAGCTCAAACTTTTTCCCCATGAGGTAGTGTCTCCATTTCCTCAAGGCATGCACTATGGTTGTCAACTCCAAATCATGAGTGGTATAGTGTCTTTCATGCTCCTTCAACTTTCTTGATTCATAACATATAAAAAACCCATTTTGACTGAGGACTCCACTGAGTCCTTCTTTACATGCATCCGTGCATACGATGAAGTCTTCAGTTGGGTCTACAACCCTTAGTATTGGAGCACTTGTTAATAATTGTTTCAAGTATTGGAAAATCTTTTCACAATCCAATGTCCACTAAAACTTCACACCCTTCTTTTGCAAGGAAGAGATTGGGTGTGCAATATTTGAGAATCCTTCAATAAATCTTGTGTAGTAGCCTACAAGGCCCATGAATGATCTGACTTCTGTCACATTCTTTGGTGTTGACCATTCTCTAATGGCTTATATCTTCTCAGGATCCACTGCTATCCCATCCTCTAAAATGATATGTCCCAAATAATGAATTTGCTTCTGATAAAATGAGCACTTGCTCAATTTGGCATACAACTGATGCTCCCTTAATAATTGCAACACCATCATCAAATGATGCTCATGCTCTTCTTCTGACTTGGAATATACAAGGATGTCATCCAAAAATACAATGACAAACTTGTCTAAATATTCTCAGAAAACACCATTCATTAAGCACATGAAAACAACTGGTGCATTTGACAACCCGAATGGCACCGTTGTGAACTCATAATGACCATACCTTGTCTTGAAGGTGGTCTTGCTGATATCTTCCTCTTTAATCCTTACTTGATGGTATCCTGACCTGAGATCTATCTTTGAAAATATCTTTGCATCCTTCAATTGATCAAAGAGATCATCAAGATTCAATCCTTGGCAGAGGATACTTGTTCTTTATAGTCACTTTATTCAACTATCTGAAATCAATGCATAATATTAATGTCCCATCTTTCTTCTTCACGAAAAATACTGGGGCACCCCAAGGTGACACACTTGGGAATATATACCCCTTCTTCATAAGTTCTTCAAGCTGCATTTACAACTCCTTCAGCTCTAGTGTACTCATTATGTAAGGAGTTTTTGACACTGGAGCTGCTCCAGGCATTAAATTTATAGAGAAATCAATATCTCTTCTTGGGGGTAGTCTTGGTACCTCCTTGAATACATCTTCAAAATCTTCCAGGACTGCATGATCTTCCAAATTTGGCACCTTATCTTTAGGTGTCTCTTTTATATGAGCTGCAAATATTTGATACCCTTTTCTGTAACATTTCTTCAACTGCAATGCTGAAATTTATCTGATGGTCACTGGCCTGGGAATTCCCTGCACTTTCCTTAGGTTCCCTTCCTCATCCAAGCAAGTAAATGCCTTGTTATGACAATCTAGAATAACATGATGCTGGTCCAACCAATCCATCCCAATTAGATAGTCATAGGAACCTAAAGGCAAGATGTTCAAATCTTCCTTGGTGTTCAATCCATTCATGTCCATAAGACATGACTTAACCATCTCATTAACTTTTCTTCTGGCTCCAGTAGCCAACTGCACCAACCAATATTTTCCATGCTTGCTTCTTGGAAAATGCAAACTTTCCACCATCTTAGGATCTATATAACTATGACTAGCTCCTGAATCAATTAAAATAGAAATGGTTTGGTTGTTGATCATACCTTCCACTTCAATCATATGTAACTGATACTCTGCTTACTTGTTGTCCAGGGATACATACATCCTTGGTACATTTTAGCCCATGTCCTCCACTTTTTCAGCTTGCCATACATTGTGAACAATCCCCACCTTTTCACCTCTGTGAGGAAAATCTCTGAACATATGATCTCCTTTACAACCCCAACATTGAATAGGTGGTTTCCTTGGCCTTTGACCCCCCGTCTCAATCATTTTGGGTTCTCTAGAAGTTGGTTGTCCTGGAGGATTATTTCTGAAGAATGGTGGCTTAGATCCCTTCTTCCTCTGATCCATCTTGAATTTCTTTTTGTCTTCCCTAGATTTTTGGAAAGTTGTCCTTGCGTTTCGCTGATCATATAGGAATTTAACTCACCTTATGGTATCCTCTAATGTCTTGGGATCATCATGCTATATTTTTTCACTGATGAATGATGGAAATCCACTCAAATACCTATGAATATTAACTGTCTCATCCTTGATGAAAGAAACATACTTCAACAGTTCTAAAAACATTCTCTCATATTCATCTATGGTCATACTTCCAAGCTTGAGTTCAAAGAACTCTTTCATTTTCTTGTCATAGTATCTCTTAGTAAAGTATTTCTTCTCAAAATAATTCTTGAATTCCCTCCAAGTAACACTTTTCTCTTTAATGTGTTGCACCTTCACAAACTGATCCCACCACATGGACTCCTTTCCCTTGAGTTGATAGATGGAAATTCTCCCTTCTGCATGAGATGAATAATTATGCAATTGAAAATACTTTCTCATGCCCATCAACCATGTCTCTGCATATTCATCCTTCTTGTGATCACCATCAAATTTAGGAGGTTTTATTTTGTTCATTTCTCCTTATATCTCATCCACCCCAGACCTCTTATGCTTCCTAATAGGGGATGGACTTGAGTTGTTGTGTGCTCTCTTATTGGAATGCCTCGGGGAGTGATAGTGATGTCTGCTAACACTTTTGGTTCTTCTTTTCTCATCAGGAGACCTGTGACTTATGGATTTTCTTGAGCCACACTCCTTATCCAATTTATTTTCTATTATGTTCAAGCTATGCATTAACTTCATGTTGAAATCCTCTTGTTTCTCCTTGGCTCTCATAAGCCTCTCATTATCAGCTTTATGGATTTGGACATCCTTCTATAAATTTTTAATGGTTTCTACCATATTCATGTTTTCATCCCTTCCTTCTCCATGTCCATTGGAGTTTGTTCCTTCAATGCCCAAATGGACATCCATCTCTATGATCTCATATTCATGGTTGTAAGTCCCCTATGCCTCTTCCATTACTCTAGATTCTGTGTTTATCATGATCTAATGTAGTTTTTGTTGACTCTAATCCATTAGAGTTTTCATAGGATCTCAATTGGGTTTCTTCATATTCATGTTCTGGACACTTTTTTCAAGTTTCACCTTTTTATGGGTTCTGGGATGCTAGTTACAACCTGCTGAAGTTCTAGGCCAATTCATGTTTTTAGTCTAGAATGCTACAGGTACTTTCTATGCCATATTAAACACTTTTAGCATGCACAAAAATTTAATTCAGTTATGAGAATGTATTCTATGATTCAATATCTTTCCATTGACTACTCCTGTGCCCCAATCTGATTCTAGAGAAGAAAGTTATGGCTCTTTGAAGTTAGTTGGGTCTTAAAATTTACCCTCCACTGTTTGTGCTGTAACTTTCTCATAAAAGCTTCGTTTGACGAACAGTTTACACCATTAGAAATCTCTCTCCAATCTCTTTTATTTGAGTTGCAAAGACATAATATACCTTGGTCAAATCCGTTCTTGTGTTTTTTTAGTAGCTAAAAATGCTCTTAAGGGCCTCAAAAACATGCTACAAAAAGATGACGTTCAAACAGTATAAAATGTCATGGAAATTCACTCATTTTCTAATGTTCTACACCCTCCAAATGACTTTCCACGCACAAATTTAAACCTGTACACCCATATATATCATGTGTAGCAACACCACAAGGTAAATTGTGCTCCACACACCTATACCCATTGTGCATCACTTCTCCGTCGCGCCAATAACTAGCGTGCACTACTTTTGTGTCGCACACTAAAATTTTGGTTCTTGCACTAATACATGTTGTGAGAAATTTTTGTATCGCGTGCTAATATTCTATGCACATTTTACTCTATGTGTTGCACCAAGCCAGATTTTAGTACACCCCCACCGCACACCAATACTTTGCGCCCACAATTAACTAAACTGTCATGCGACAACATATACCCACATTGTGCGCGCAACAACCAAACTCTTTTGTGTTGTGCCAATACTATGCACACCACACATGCCATTATTATGTGCATGCACGCTGTGCGCACCTTATTATGCATATTCACATCCCACAATGCTAAATTTAGCGTGCAAACCCGCACACCAACAGTTTTCTGCACGACGGAAAAATTTAGTGTGTGCTCCCGCACACCAGCATTTTTCCGCACGGCACCAAAGTTTAACGTGCGCACTAGCATGCCAATATGTTTCCGTGCGCGCACCAACACGCCAATATTTTTCAACACAATGCTCAATTTTTACATATCACAATCTCTTTACTGTGCATCATGCATTTTTAGTGCGCCCACTTGCACACATTCATTTTTATGCGCATCAATTCCTCGTGAATTCCGTTGTAGAAATTGGGGATTTTTCTTAAATTTTTTTCCAATTTTTACCATAGACATATGCAACTATGAAATTTATTCAATTTCACCCCAATAACACTATTTCAATCTCTGCAACAACAAATCACTACGGTTTGACATTTCTGGAATGAATGTTTCCCAAACTCAAGTCATGAATTGAGAAATTAAATTACTAATATCGCTCCAACTGTCATGGCTTCACTGTAACTTCAAATTCGACCAATTCTAGGTCTGAATTTGCTAGAATAGATATGAAATAAAGAATATCTCACCACATGGCCAAATTTCTCAATTCTCCCATGAATTTAACAATAGAAATTGGGGCTTTTTCCCAATTCCGCACAATTGTTGTTACTGTTTTTCCATGGACACTCTGCAACTCGAAATTTGACCACTTCGAAATTAATCCTCTATGAAATTTCACTTCAAATCAACTTGCTCAACCCATCTAGGCTCAGTGTTGAAAACTAAAGCTCTGATACCATATTGTAACATTCCCGACCACCCAGACCAGAGCCATGCTACTACAGAGAACACTTTTGTTCTCTATGCGGAACATACTGTAATATACCCAGTATCCAACTGAGCTATGCCATATAAATTTTTTGAACTACATGCAATTAAAACATATACACACAGATCTCTTGTGGAAATTTATATATATAATGCAAACAGACAAATACATATTGTAATTGCAAAGATTCATATGGAAATGACAGTAAACATATACATGCAACATTTGTAGGCAATACCCATAAATATAAACATAGTTATAATCCACACATAGGATAAACCCATAAACATAAACACGTAAATAATTATGCAACATGTAATTTATCACACAGTTGAGACTTATCTTGGTAAGAATATCATCAACTATGTGCAGAACTTCCATGAACCTCCCAGCATTAGACCACACTACTCATCACTCTCAGCAGTGGGTCACCCCCGAGCTAGGACTAAACTCCACCCAGGTAAAGGGATTCTTAACCAGGCTAATGGTTCATAGACAACAAGAAAGACTCTATCATAGGTGCGCACTCAAACTAGAATCCTACAGTCCCTCATTCCCCACATGCCTGTCCCACCCTAGGAAGTGTGCCCCTTCTTTGATCAATAGTCCTTCGGCTACCCCACTTTCTTTCCAGGCTTCAGCAACAGGCTGGACAAGAAGTCTCGAAGCAATGTAGTTGCAGTTTATCACCTTCAGGAAATCAATTCCTAGCAATTCCTTCACCCAGAGAATTTATCACAGGCCTGAAAACCCGCCTCTTCAATATCTTATAGGCCTAACAACCCTCTTCTTTAGTCTAGCTCCCAATCTAACCATGTTAGCACTCTGTAATTTGCCCAAGACTATGGAGGCAGTCACAGAGACAACATCAAAACCACTTCGAGTCAGGGATCTAGCCCTCCAAGACTCAGAGAGGGATCTCTTTGTCAAATTTAGATTTGTTTGAAATAGGATATTAGGCTAGTTATGCAGAATAGGTTATGTTCTTGTAGTTTTCTATAGATTGGCTAGAAAAAGGTTTCACGCTTCCATTGGGCTATGGGGTCTATTCATAAAGATAGAAATCAAAGAATAGTTTATAAGAAGTCTTTTCACAGGGAGAGATAATGAAACTATTGGATTCTTTGGGAATAAGCGATGGATTAGCAGAAAAAGGTGAAATTATCAATCACAGTAAAGAAGCATTTAAGAATTTCTTCACTATAACATAAGAAGACAAACATTTAGATTTTTAAAAGTCGGAAAACAGGGTATGCAAAGATAAATCCTTAAACTTTAACTCCTTTTAAAAAGATCAGACAGACAACACAATGATAACAAAGGCAGATACACATTCAACGATGAGGGAAAAACTTCACCAATAGCTAACATGCAAGAATTCTGTGAAATGTTTCTTTCTATTTCTGGAAAATCTCTTGATAGAAGTTACAGTGCTCCTAGCCTGCTTGGACGTGAGATCAACAACCTTTTACATTAAAATCCTATGAATAAATAGGGGATATCCCCCAACAAGTTTTGTAAGTCGGATTTAACCACCTTGGCCAAAAATAGCCACAAATCCCCAAAAATCTGTAACTGTCTGCCATGAAAGACAGGCCGAATTTCTACGAAAAAGAGGTCCACTCAGACACCTGTTTCTCTTTAATCATGATACCTGGGAAAAAAATGAAAGAGTTTATTGTATATGGGAATGTCATGGAAAACAACCTCCTTCGGTTTCACCAAATTTGCCTCCATCTCTCCGTAACATCTCCCACAAAATAGGGACTGTAACAAAAAAATGAAAAACTAGAAAAAAGGGTCTTGAAGATGACTTTAATTCTCTCGGCTCATGGCACCTGTGAAACAAATGAGAGAGGATTTTGTTCTTCATACCATTATGGAGAAAAAACTCTCTCGGTTTTTCAAAATTTGATTTATTCTGCCCGAAAATCATTTTGAAAGTTGACTGGTCAAAATCCTACGAAAGCGGTTTTTTCGGGGGCAGAGTGGTATTCCGAACCCCCTTGAGGTGGTAAGTAGTTTTAGTGGGGGGGATCTACTGGAATGTGGAGATGACACCTATCCAAGGGTGGTTTAATGAATACAACCATTCCAGACCCCCCCCCCCCTCTCGTTAAACATCGGATGGCGAGGGGGGGTCTGGAAAATTTTACATCCGTTGATTTAATTTGTTTTGGGGAAAGTGTGTGTGGAGTTGGAGGGTGGGTAGAACTTAGGATATGTTTGTTTTTTTAGGTTTTTCATTTTTAAATTTTGTTTTATTTATAAAATTTGTTATGTTACGTGTTTTGTTCTATGTTTTATGTATTTTATATGTTTTCTTTTTATTTTTTATTTTTTTTTTATTGTTTTGTGTTTTGTTTTAATTTTTTATATATTTTATTTATTGTTTGTTTATTATAATTATACACTTTGGCTTTTTATTTGTATTTTAATGTTTTCATAATTTTTATAATTAATGTTTGGATTAATAAAATACTAACCTATGTACTAACTAAATTATTAATTAATTAATTAATGGACTATTTAACTAGTCTAGACTATTTAATTAAACTAATTATACTGAATTTTATTACTAACATTATTAACCTATCGATTTTCATTTTACCCTAAGTTTGGTTTATGCATGGATGGGTGGTCGAGTGGGATGTAGTCGACTAGACAAAAGGACAAGGGAGTGAGGGCGCAGCATGGATGAAGGATGCATCATGGAGCAGAGGAGGTTTGATGCAATGGATGGATGACATGTGGGGACAGGGCCCACCAGAAAAAACTGCCTCATTCTAGACCCCCCACCCCCCACCATTAAAGGAAGAATGGTCGAGGGGGTCCGGAATCGCCTATAGGCCATCCATCTGCATGCTGTCATGACAACTATAGATCTGCGCGCACTTTTTAATCACCATTCTGGACCCCCCCCCCGCGTTAAAAGTAGAACAATCAAGGGGGTCCAGAATCCACTGTCAGTCGTTGATCTATGCGCAGCTAGATCGACCGCTGATCTAAGCGCGTTATTTATTCTCCAGGTGCGAATGCAGCAAAAAACTTAGGCTTAGTGCTTTTTGTGGGTTTTGTGCACTGCTTCCCTTGCTTTTGTCTCCATGGGGTTAGGAAACACCACTTAGCATCAACAATCATGAATTTTCTTTTTTTTTCCTTTCCTTGAAAATAATTTGCAGAAATGAAATATTTTTTGCAAACCAAAATACACCCAGAGTGAAAAAATTTCCAGTCACCAGATGATACTATGAATTATAGGGTTATAACAGTGGCTCCACTTGGGGATGGCAGCTTCTTTCAGGAGGTGTCAAGAACCACTGAATGCTAGACATGCAGACCAGTGCTTTATTCTTTGGGTTGATTCCAAAATCTTATTATGCAACCTGTACCTGTTTTGATCTTTGCAACTGAAAACCAAATTAAAATGAACACTGCTGAAAAAGAGATGCTCAGAATGTTGAGCTTATTCACGATCTCCTACCTACCCTATACTGCTGAAAATCATGCTAAATCAAATAATACAAAAATGCCAATGAAGCCAATCAAGTAGTTGTTGAGACCAGTGGACTACTTGACTGCTTGTTAGCACAGTCAAAAAGGCATCCTGACCTTTTGCCCATAGATTCAAAACTGCAGAGTGTAATGGCCACTGCTGAAAACATGATTGATCTTTACAACAAAGACCTTGATAATTTTGAAGGACCAAAGTAATGCCAGGGATAGATTGGGGCTCTCCAATGAAAAATTTATTCATATAGGTGGCTATAGGATCAAGGTAGAACTGACCTGTTTCTTGATATTCAAACTTAACCAACTCAACTTCATGATTTGATGCTATGGTTGTGCTATTTTCATCCTCATGCACTTGATGACATGGATGCAACTTTTCTGATGGGTTCTGAAATGATGCTTCTGCTTAACACACCCCTGCAACTACCTGCCTGATCATGTCAATATCATAACAGCTTTTCATCTCATGACTGGCGAATGAAGAATGATTTTGACCACACAGGTCATCCAACCGATCAACTATTGGATCCTGAAAAGACTGGCAAGACTGTTGCATTGATTCAAATGAAATTTCCTGACTTTTTATGTATTTATCCTTCAACACTTGTTCAAGAGTCTCCTTCAAAATTTGAAATGAATTAAAGCACAATGGTACAAAGTTATTTTGGATTAACTCATAATTTCTCTCAAGCTTTAATCTTTCATTTGGAATTTGAAAATTAGAGTAGGTAAATTGATGCAATTATGGGTTTAGAACAACCTCCACATCAGCATTAGCATCTTCACCTAGTTGTTTAGAACATTCTCCCTCTCTACCATTGACAACTTGCTTACAATTTCCTCTCAAAAATTGAAAAGAAGAGAAACATAAGGGCAAAGATCTTTCCCTTACTCTGAAATTTTCTGCATTTTCCTCATCACTATCATGAATGTTGGGCAGAGGTTGATTGCCATATCTAAGTTGTAATTGATATTCCTCTTGCCAATGACATGCTATTGGCTTCTTTGAACAATAAACATCTCTTTCAACCTCATGATCATCATCATACTAATCACACTTGGGTAGATTATGCCAGTAAGAAAAGTCATCAAACATGCACATCATATCAGCTGATGGCTCTTCAACAAGATGAGTTGGAACTTCGTCTTCAACTGTATTGTAAATTGAATACATGAAGGAATCATTATCCAAACCATGGTACCAAGGGTGAGCTGCAAAATGTTTGGGAACAGTGACCTTTTGTTTCTCTGAAATCAATGGAACATGATGTCTTTGAACATCAATTTCCCCTCTATTACTAATTTTCTGTATCATCTCTTTTACAGTGTTGGCTAGGATGTCTAGCTTCACTTCTGAAGGTGTCATCCACTTATTTTCAGTTTTGTCCTTTTCCTCTGCTCTTAGCTTGGATTTTTTGTGTAGCAAATTGGCTTCTACATCAAGTGCCATCTCTTGCATTTCTTCAAGGGTTGCAGCGTTCTGTTCTCTTAATTGGAATGTCATTTCTAGATCAAAGGATTCTCAGTAATGCAATTGAGCTAAACTAGGAGGTGGCCTTCCATCCATAGGTATTGAATGATACACCTCATTGAACCTGGTTGAGAACTATTGTACTGTCTCTCTGGGATTTCTTTTCAAGTGGTCATATTCTTCTAGGATGAGAAAGACATTTCTCATGATCACCCACCTATCTAAGAAAACTTGCATGAACTGATGAAAATTTCTGATGCTTGCAGCTGGGAGGTTTTTAAACCAACTTTTAACTTTGCCTTGCAAAGACAAGGCAAACATCTTGATACAGACATCGTCATCTTCGACCTCATAAAGGTCAAGAAAATCTTCAAACCTCTGGACGTTCTTTTCAGTAGTAATATTGGCATTCTCTCCATCAAACTTGGGTAGATTATTGGTGTAATTTGGAGGGAGGTCATGGAGGATAGGAGGCAAATCTATGGGATTGTATCTGTCTGGGACTTTGGCAGGTACAGGAGGTGAGGTAAGAGGCTTACAACTATCCGAAGCTTTAGCAAGAGTAGGAGATAAAGCAAGAGGCTTATGTCTCACTAGGACTTCTACAAGTGCATCTGGGATGTGCACAAGTGTATGAGTATGTACATAATCTACAATTGGGCATATGATATCTTGAGGCTCATTAGTTTGCAAATGATCAATGTAATCTTCAACAATATACTTTTGATCAGTCTTAGAATAGGACAAAACATAATTGTAGATAAAACCAAAGATTTCTTGAATGAAATTTGAGCTTGAGTACTTGGTTTTTCTAGCCTGCTTGGCCATGCTTTAGGTTCTTCCTCCAGTGGAGTCTTTGAGTTGGTACTGTCTGGAGCTGATTTGGAGTTGCTGGGTGAATGATCTCAGCCTTCTTGTGTCTGGTCTCTGTCCACCATTAGTGATAAGATCTGAAAATTTGAAGTGTACTACCAGAGAAAGTTCCCCAGTGAAGTCGCCATTCTATTAGCACTCTGTAATTTGCCCAAGGCTGTGGAGGCAGTCACAGAGGAAACATCAAAACTGCTTTGAGTCAGGGATCTATCCCTCTGAGAATCAGAGAGGGATCTCTCTGTCAAATTTAGATTTGTTTGAAATAGGATATTAGGCTAGTTATGCAGAATAGGTTATGTTCTTGGATTTTTCTGTAGATTGGCTAGAAAAAGGTTTCATGCTTCCATTGGGCTATGGGGTCTGTTCATAAAGATAGAGATCAAAGAATAGTTTATAAGAATTCTTTTCATAGGGAGAGATAATGAAACTATTGGATTCTTTGGGAATAAGAGATGGATTAGTAGAAAAAGGTGAGATTATCAATCACAGTAAAGAAGCATTTAAGAATTTCTTCACTATAACATCAGAAAACAAACATTTAGATTTTTAAAAGTCAGAAAACAGGGTATGCAAAGATAAATCCTGTAACTTTAACTCCTTTTAAAAATATCAGACAGACAAAACAATGATAACAAAGGCAGATACACATTCAATGACGAGGGAAAAACTTCACCAATAGCTAACATGCAAGAATCCTGTGAAACGTTTCTTTCTATTTCTGGAAAATCTCTTGATAGAAGTTATAGTGCTCCTAGCCTACTTGGGCATGAGATCAACAAAATTTTAAATTAAAATCCTTTGAATAAATAGGGGATATCCCCCAACAATTTGTGTAAGTCATATTTAACCACCTCGACCAAAAATAGCCACAAATCCCCAAAAATCTGTAACTGTCCGCCATGAAAGACGGGCTGAATTGTTGCGAAAAAGAGGTTCACTCAGACACTTGTTTCTCTTTAATAATGACACCTGGGAAAAACCTGAAAGAGGTTATTGTATATGGGCATCTTTTGGACAAAAAACACCTTTGGTTTCACCAAATTTTCCTCCAGCTCGTCGTAACATCTCCCTCAAAATCAGGACTGTAACAGAAAAATGAAAAACTAGAAAAAAGGGACTTGATGATGACTTTGATTCTCTCTGTTCATGGAACCTGTGAAAAAAATAAGAGAGGTTTTTGTTCTTCATCCTGTTATGGAGAAAAACCTCTCTCAGTTTTTCAAAATTTGATTTATTCTGCCCGTAAATCATTTTGAAAGTTGACTGGTCAAAATACTGCAAAAGCGGTTTTTTCGGGGGCAGAGTGGTATTTCGAACCCCCCTAAGGTGGTAAGCAGTTTTAGTGGGGCGGAGGTACCCTGGCATGTGGAGACGACACCTATCCAAGGGTGGTTTAATGAACACAACCATTCCAGACCCCCCCTCTCGTTAAACAACAGATGGCGAGGGGGGATCCGAAATTTTTTACATCCGTTGATTTAATTTGTTTTGGGGAAAGTGTGCGTGGAGTTGGGGGGTGGGTAGAACTTAGGATATGTTTGTTTTTTTAGTTTTTAAATTTTTAAATTTTGTTTTATTTATAAATTTTTTTATGTTACGTGTTTTGTTTTATGTTTTATGTATTTTATATGTTTTCCTTTTTATTTAATTTATTTTTAATTGTTTTATGTTTTGTTTTAATTTTTTATATATTTTATTTATTGTTTGTTTATTATAATTATACACTTTGGTTTTTTATTTGTATTTTATTATATTTTAATGTTTTCATTTATTTTTTAATTAATGTTTGGATTAATAAATATTAACCTATATACTAACTAAATTATTAATTAATTAATTAATGGACTATTTAACTAGTCTCGCCTATTTAATTAAACCAATTATACTGAATTTTATTACTAACATTTTTAACCTATTGATTTTCTTTTTATCCTAAGTTTGGTTTATGCATGGATGGGTGGTCGAGCGGGATGTAGTCAATTGGACAAAAGGACAAGGGAGTGAGGGCATAGCATGGATGAAGGATGTATCATGGAGCGGAGGAGGTCTGATGCAATGGATGGATGACACGTGGGAACAAGGCCCGATCGAAAAAAATGCCTCATTCCGGACCCCCCCCTCTCCCCCACCATTAAAGGTAGAACGGTCGAGGGGGTTCAGAATCGCCTATAGGTCGTCCATCTGCACGTTGTCATGACGACCATAGATCTACGCGCACTTTTTAATCACCATTCCAGAACCCCCCCCCCCCCATC
>ML835223.1:0-18421 GCA_009831015.1 Picea engelmannii | reverse complement strand
GTATACCCCCTGAACGATACTCTCCTTCATTATATTATTTATTGTTAACTGATTCTGGTGAACCAGAATGTTATGAAGAGGCAATGCAGGTAGACACCAAAAAGAAGTGGGAGAAAGGCATGAAAGAGGAAATGGATTCCTTGAAAAATAAGCAGACTTGGGACTTGGTTCAGTTGCCTGTGGGAAAAAGAGAATTGTAGAATAAATGGGTTTACAAATTGAAGGAAGAAGATGGAGGAGAAAAGCAGTACAAGGCTAGACTTGTTGTAAAGCGGTTTGCACAAAAGAAAGGTATAGATTTTGATGAAATATTTTCTCCTGTTGTTAAAATGACTTCAATTAGAACTATTTTAAGTCTTGTGGCAGTAGAATATTTTCATCTTGGACAGTTAGATGTAAAAACATCTTTTCTCCATGGGGATTTGGAGGAAGAGATTTATATGCAGTAGCCACAGGGGTATGAGGTCAAAGGGAAGGAGAATTTGGTATGTAGGTTTAAGAAGAGCTTGTATGGCCTAAAGCAAGCTCCAAGGCAGTGGTATTTGAAGTTTGACAGGTTTATGACAGAACAAGGTTATAATAGATGTCATTCTGATTACTGTGTTTATTTTAAAAGGCTAGAAAATGGAAGCTATATTATCTTGCTATTGTATGTAGATGGCATGCTTGTTGTAGGGTCTAATATGCAGGATATAAATGTGCTCAAGAAGAACTTATCCAATTCATTTGCAATGAAGGATTTGGGTGATGCAAAGAAAATCCTTGGTATGAGAATAATAAGAGACAGGAAAAATCGCAAACTGACATTGTCTCAGGGTGAGTACACAGAGAAGGTGGTGGAGAGGTTTAGAATGCAGAATGCAAAACTAGTTAGTACACCTTTGGCCAGCCATTTCAAATTAACTAAGGAAATGTGTCCCAAGACACAGGAGCAGATAAAATACATGTCTAGGGTCCCATATTCATTAGCAGTTGACAACTTGATGTATGCAATGGTTTTCACAAGACCAGATATTGCACATGCAGTGGGAGTTGTGAGCAAGTATATGAACAATCCAGGTAAAGAACATTGGGAGGCAGTAAAGTGGATTCTCAGGTATTTGAGAGGTACTACTACACATGCATTATGTTTTGGAGGTTCAGAAACTTTTCTATAGGGATATGTTGATTCAGATATGGCAGGTGATAAAGATAGCAGGAGGAGCACCATAGGGTATTTTTTTACTATAGGTGGAACAACAGTAAGTTGGATTTCGAAACTACAAAAGGTTGTTTCAATTTCAACAACAGAGGCAGAGTATGTTGTTGCTACAGAGGCATGTAAAGAGATGATTTGGTTACAAAGGTTTATGGAGGAATTGGGAAAGAAGCAGGAGAACAACAGTTTGTACTGTGACAGTCAGAGTGTCATTCACCTTGAAAAGAACTCAACCTTCTATTCAAAGACTAAGAATATATAGTTGAGGTACCACTTCATATGATCTGCCTTGGAAGATGGAAAATTGAAGATGGAAAAGATACACACTAGCCAGAATCCTGCAGACATGTTGACAAAGGGAGTAACCAGGGAGAAACTGAGTTCTTTCTCAGTTTTAGTTGGTCTTCAAGAATGAAGATGAAGATGAGAAATTTTCCAGGTCCAAGAAGGTTCATAGTCCATCATATACAACAACGGTGGAGTTGTTGAGATCAGTCTCCAAGTGGGATATTATTGGTTGTGGAGCCTAATTATCTTCCTGATTTATAGGTCTTTTACTTTCATCTGTGTTTATACCCCATGAAGTATTTACACCCCAGAAGTATGTACACTCTTACACATGGGGGAGTGCAGAGGGGGATTGTAATTTCATTGTAAATCTGGACCGTTCATTATAAGGTCGCAGATCTAACGGTATAGATTATGTTAGGGTTTTTTTCCCTAGAAGGAAACCCTCTTTTATGAGGGAAATGTATTGCGGCTATGGTTGATGGTAAATATTGTATTCTGAGAGAGGAGACTGTGAGAGAAAGAAGAGGAAGTTACAGCAGGTTTTGTTGTAGGTTGTATCCCTTCATTTGTTGGATAATAATAAAGGAAGGACCTTGCAATTTCTCTGGTGGATGTAGCCCACACTGGGTGAACCACATAAATCTGTGTCTCTCTTGTATTGTGTGTCTTCTGTGTTTTGTTTCTGCATTTGTTTTATTTTATTTCTCTGCGGTCCTATTTTTCTAACATCAAAGACTTAAAGAATCGATGGTTGACCTTACCTCATCACTAGAGATTCTTCATATCATTTCTCCTGAACCCGAGGCCCTCCCAATGCCTCTTTGGTTCTTGGATGACTTATCTAAGGATTCACCCCCAAATCCCCCCAATTCCCCCATTCATTTCCCTACAAAAATTTTACATCCAATTACCACGGATACTCCTCAGTACTTCAATATTTGGTTTATGTCAAGTGAACCATCACAATTTCAATGCGTCGTTCCCCCTTCTTCTTCATCACCAGGGGGAAGCCACACGACAACAGTCACCGATATCACTCTTCCTGACCCCTTGTATTCCCACCAATTCCACTATGATGAGGAAATACTTGAAGAGTTAAACACCCCCGACTGCCCATGGGATGCGCTACACCACCAAGCGCTCTTCTTTCCACAGGAAGCCTCCCCGCCTCCTAACCAACACCCCATATACGTGGTCAAAACCAAGGATTTTATCCCATCAGGGCATATTGACTAGTTCAACAACCCCATTCCTTCCCTTGATGATTTTGAAGAAGGAAACATGGCCAACATTTCCCCGACCATCAAAATTGACATTTCCATCAAAAATGGCATTGTCAAGGAAATCACCATTGGAGCCACTTTCACTCCTCAAGAAATCACCGCCTATAAATCCCTCTTCCAAGAATATCGAGATATTTTTTCTTGGTCATACATAGAAATTCCTGGCCTTGATCCCTCTATCGTTGAACATCGCATCGACACCTGGCCTGACATTACACCAGTTTGTCAAAAACAATGACCGCTACACCCATCCAAAGCAGCTGCCATCAAAGCCAAGATTGACAAATTATGTGCAGCTGGGTTCATCTACCCCATCACCTATACCTCATGGGTTTCCAACCCTATACCTATTAATAAAAAATAGGTCACTATCCACTTCTGCACAGACTTTCATGATCTCAATCACGCATGTTCCAAAGACAACTTTCCAATGCCTTTCATCGATCAAATTATTGATGACTGTGCAGGCCACGAGGCTCTATCCTTCATGGATGGTTTCTCTAGTTATAATCAAATCCAAATTCACCCAGCCGATCAATACAAAACCACATTCACTACCCCTTGGGGTACTTTTGCATATCGTGTCATGCCTTTTGGCTTAAAGAATGCTGGTGCAACTTTCCAATGGGCTATGACATACATTTTTCACGATCTGGCTCATATCATCCTCGCATACTTGGACGACCTCACAGCTCAATCCAAGAAACGCACCCAACATCTTGATGATTTACGAATCATCTTCCAACGATGTCGTCAGTACAACATCCACTTGAATCCTTTCAAGTGCATGTTCTGCATCACTGCGGGGAACCTCCTCAGATTCATCGTTTCCCAAAGAAGTATTACCATAGACCCCCTCAAAGTCCAAGCCATCACAGAAATTCCACCTCCCCGGAATTTACGTCAACTCCAGAGCCTACAAGGAAAAGCTAACTTTCTATGGAAATTTATCCTAGACTACGCCACTCGCACACATGGTTTCCTTTGCTTACTACGCCACGACATCCCATTTTACTGGGATGAACATGACCAAAAATCATTTGATGATCTTAAAATGGTGCTATCTAATGCCCCTTTAATTAGTTCACCTGACTATAATCACAACTATATCCTCTACATCTCAGCATCAACTGTCTCAGTAGTAGGAGTCCTCATTCAAATCAGCAATGAAGATCATGAGCACATCATTTACTATGTTAGTAAAAACCTCTCAGGGTCAACCTTGAAGTATAAACACGAAGAGAAACTATCCCTTGCAGTTTTCCTCATAGTCTAGAAACTGCATCATTACATTTTGCTTCCCACAACTAAAGTCGTAGCAGATTCCAACCCTATGCAATACTTTCTCAGCCATCGGCAAATTAATGACAAATTTTCCCAATGGATCATTATCCTTTAGGAGTACAATCTTGACTTCTCAAAACCCAAGAACAAGAAAGCTCTCATCCTCGTCAAAATTGTCACAACCTTCCCCTCTGACACTACCAGTGCCCTCATCAATATCGACTTCCCCGATGAACATCTCTTTTACATCACTTCGGATGATCCTTGGTACGGCGACCTCCTCGTCTACCTATGAACTCAAAAGTTCGGTAACCACCTTTCATGAGATGATCGTTGTCATATTCACCACCAGGACCCCCGCTACCTCCTCATCGGAGACATCTTATACCGATGAGGGGTCGACACCATTCTTCATCGATGCCTGACCATTGACGAGGCTGATAGATTCTTGAACAACTACCATAGTGGCGCATGTGGGGGCCATCTTTCGGGAATTTCCACTACTCAGAAAATCATTCGAGCATGTTACTTTTGGCCTATATTGTTTCACGATTTCATTCACGCTGTGAAACAATGCGAGAAATGTCATCTTTACACCAATAAAGCATGAGCACCACCTGCTCTTCTTCATCCAGTTAGTACTGTTGGCCCCTTTTGTAACTGGGGCATCGAATTCATGACCTGTAATCCCCCCTCCAGCAATGGGCACAGCACATTGTTGTCACAGTCGATTACTTCACAAAATGGGTGGAAGCTATGCCCACCTTCAACAATACTGCTGACACCACAACGTGTTTTTTCTTTAACCACGTCATATCCCTCTTTGGAGTACCACTCCAACTAGTTTCTGATCATGGGAAACACTTTGAGAATGAGATTTTTGTCGAACTCTCCTCTCGGTTAGGATTCTCCCATGAGTTTGTCTCAACATATTACCCTCAGTCTAATGGATAGGTCGAAGTAGTTAACAAGGCCCTCAAGACCATGTTACAGTGCATGGTTAATAAATATAAGACCAATTGGCATCATATGTTATTTTTCGTGCTATGGGATTAACGTACGATCGTGAAAACAACCACTAGTTTCAAACCATTTCATCTAGTCCATGGGGTTGAGGCCACTCTTCCCATTGAGTGCAAAATTCCCACCTTACGCACCACAATTGAGCTATTACCTGCCACTACTCCAATGGAGCAGCGCTTGATGAACTTAGAGTCCCTGGATGAAGATCGTCGATCTTCATTACAAAACAATGAGGTAGCTAAAAAATGGTCAAAGGCCTCCTTTGATCGCCATGTCAACCTTCTCTCATTTCATGAAGGCGACCTCGTCCTTGCTTACGATATCGCTCACGATACCTTTGGTCATGGAAAATTTGAGTCACTATGGCATGGCCCATACATTATCCAACATTGCCTCACCAAAGGCGCATACATCCTGGCCTCTCCCGAAGGCCTCTCTCTCAAAGAACCCATCAACGGGTTATTCTTAAAGAAATTTTATGCCTAAGCTTAGCAATTCTACTTTAGGTTATTTCTTTTATAGTGTTTTTAATCTCTTTTCCATCCCTCATGTCTAAACTATCATTTGTGCTATTGACAGATGCTTCCTCTACTAGCCTACCACATTAGTTACACCAACGACACTAGTCATTGGACACAAAATCTCACTTCGGCAGCTTGGGCCCTCTATACCCCCTCACATGCAATGCTCCATTCGATCAACATATGTTTGGGTTCAGCCACCAACAACCAAGCTGAATACACTGCCATCATTGGCCTCCTCGCCAATGCCCAGCATCATCGTATTCATCACCTTAGCGTCTTTCTCGACTCTCAACTAGTCATTCTCCAACTCAACAATGTGTACCGCATCCACAATCCTTGCCTCTTTCGCAAATACCTGCAGGTTAGACTTTTATCTCGACATTTTGATTTCATTACATTTACACATATTCCATGACAATTGAATCAAATTACAAATAACTTAGCTAACATGGTGTTAGATTGGCATATATCACATCAAGATACCGTTACACATACATAAAAATATCAAAAACCTGTCACAGCATATATATATTAGACATCATCAAATATTAAAAAACACATGTAAACATCACATAGATCCAAAAATGTATACTCATGTATATATAACTCGATCCATAGTGCCATCCAAATGTTTACGTACAAAAATACAAGTATCCGCAGGCCAATAAAGCACCTCTGTACAAAATGGGCTCACCAGCCTATATACAAAAATACATAGAGAACCACTCAAGGTGCCTCTAGAGAACCACCTCCTACCCCTCCCTCAGGTGGTGGTCCCCCACCCACTACTGGTCCCTCAGGACCAGGAGGTAACTGTCCGGTCATAGCAACACCTACTACTATTGCTCATCGTACCAGGGCCCGCCATAGTGGTGTAACCCCCACACACTGCTCCAGGATGCCCTCATCCTAGATACATGACCACATGCCCTCAGGCACTCCCTGTAGCACCGCCTCCAGGCAATGATGAATATCCTCAAAATCTGCTCCAACATCTATCGGAGGAGCATGAGATGGCCCGGTACCTGGGTCATCAAACCAGCGTCTCCTCGCTGCTCTCTCAACCTCAACTGGTCTCGCCTCGGTGTCCTCACGCCAATGTATCTCTCCTACCCGCAGTCCTCTTGACGGTGGTCTCCCCAGCTCCTAGCGAGCCGGTGCCCTCAGCAACTCAACCTCACTCCCGCGAGGTTCCACATCTGCACATACACACAACCAAACGATAGTATCAACATCTATACCATATACATATGTCATGCTATCTCAAAAAATATATAAGCCTTTTCGCCAAACTTCCACTCACCATTCCAGGAACTTCGCGTGTCTATTCTTCGATCCGTCTTCAGCCACGGGATCAACATCCTGTCATCTACATCAAGATAGTGCCCAGGCCACTTTTTATCTTGAGCCCCTGGGGTGCCATTTTTTCATACCTCGACCAGGTACGCATGCTCATATTCGAAATTATCAAATAAATGCTCATATGTTCGATTCTCTTTAGATATTGTTCACGTCAGGTATTTGGTTTTCATGTGTGCAGGTACTTGGTCATCATACATCAACGCAACCCCTTCAAGTATATAATTAGCACTGGCATGTAATCATTCCCTCTGAATCTCACTTGCATCTCCAGTCACACCCTCTGACATTTACCTCTAGGATCCCCATCTCTGGCTCTGCAGTACCAACACCTCCATTTGCATCTTCGATACTGTCACCTGGTAGCACTCTCCCCCACATGAGTTGTCCCATTCATAGAACCCTTTTTCACTTTGACACTCATGTTATTTTTCAAACCTTTAGGGATGGGAGTCCTAATAGTCTTACATCATGTCGCAAATCAACCACATACTCCTTCTCCTCATTTTGCTATCTTTCCCACCGGACTCCCAAATTATCTCTTCAAGTTTCTATTTTGACTGCACCTCTGCAGTATCATGAACCCTCCATTTCATCCACAATTAGTTTTCCCCTCTGCAAATTTCCCTTCATTTCACCTACCTCATACAAAAACCCACCCATGGGGCCCCCACCCTCCACCCGTTCTCCAAGAAAATTGATCCCTACTCAGGCCAACCATATTACATCGGGGCACCCATTTCTGTATTTGTACACTCATCCCAAATTATTCTTTATTTTTGGTACACTGTAAAAAGCCTTTGTTTCCATCATTTCCATACCTTTTTGTCGTCACCTTTGGTGACCTTCTTCCCCTTTTGGAAAACGTAACCCATGTCACCCTTGGTTGGGGCACTACTTATCATCTACCTTTGTTGACATCGTCCATATACTCTGAGTATCCCATAGGCCACTTACCTCTACCCTCTGAGTTTGTTCACTCTGTCCCGCCTCTGGCACAACTTAACCCCTGTCTTGTTGTCCCCCTGACACTCGACCTAGTTGAATGGTTGTGGCCACTTTTACCTCACATATACCCCCAACCAAGGGAAGTCTTGAGTCTTCCTACATCTTGACTTCATCCATGTACCTCCTCCAGTTCCTAACCTCACCTAGTAGATTTCACAAAGCCCTTTTCTTCTTGGAGTCGCATCCCCCTTTTTCTCGACATCAGCATAGTTTCTAGAAGGGTGACAATATCTTAACTCTCATTACCTTTCCAATGAGAGGTCTTAGATGGCACAGGGAGAACCGCATTTTCTCCCTGCTATCATTACTTTGTGACTATTGCAGTTATTTCTTATATTTGCTGAAGACCTCTGAACTTGGTTGGGCTATCAATGCCTACAGAATCCATGATACTTCTTACAGATGTCACTGCCTACTATTCAGAGTATGTTCCTCTGTAGAATTTCCTTCTACCTTTATCATGACTGCCCCCGAGGGTGCTGCAGTTGTATACATCAATACCTCATTCCTTTTTGAGCTACATGACACGAGCATGGGGCATGCCTGCCTCATTTGTACACAGTTTATTTTTACACACCTTATGGAAGGTCAGGTTCTACAGGTTCCCTTCTCCCTCCAACAGGTAACTCTTGACTATCCCACTATCACTCTCTCTTACAATAGCACTCTGAGTAGAAGAAACATTGATGGATTTTGGCTATACGTATGCTCCTAACCTCATCCATCAGGGAGCATCTGTTATCACTAAAATTTTGTCTGCAAATGGTTACAAGAATGCAGCTTCGTCAAACAGTTATGAGGTCACCCATGGACCAAAATTACCACAAAATAATTTCCAAAGGGCCAAAAACTATACAACCAGTGACAAAATTGAAAGGCGCTATGCATACATAGGATGTGCACACACATGTGCAAAACAGAAACACAGGAATCGCGCACATGCGCTCGATGCGCGACTGTTTTCGCAAAAATCCATGCACCTAAGAAGCGACGCATTTATGAGAGTGGTCAGCCTCCCACCCACTTATGGTTCAGCTTCCAAGTTGATTTGGCACTCAAATTTGGACTGGATTCGACTAGGTGGTTGTTCAAAGACCTAGAAATGCCCTAATTAGCCTCTTTACACACTACAAACTAGTTGGACAATACCTCAAAGAAATTCTATAAAAAGGCCATGGATGTACTTCATTTTTCAAGGAATTCAATAGCAAATTTATGATGCCACTATTCTCTTGAGGAATCCTCTATTCTCATCAAGAGTATACTAGCATCATTGCATTGGGCAATCGATATCACCCCTTGAGTGGATAGAAAAGAATTTTTTCACCATTTTCATTTCAAAGTTGTAAGAAGAGCTTATTTGTGGGGGTCCAAGAGCCCTCCCTTGGAGAAAGAAGGGACTCATAGTCCTCTTTCTTCTCAGTATTTTCTTTCACTAATATCATCCTTACCATTGGTGACATGGGTCTCATTATTTCTTTTGTCCTTATGTCCCTATGCTTATTAATTTAGTTGTTGTTTTATTTCTTAGTTTAATTCTTAGTTGTTCTTTTATATTTCTTTCTCTAACCCTTTTCCTTACAGTTGTCCTACTTAGCAAACCCAACTAAGCTTGCAAGCACCTCTATTTTTCTCACTAAGGTGATGAAAGAGGTGCAACACTCTTGTCTCCCTAGGACAAGTTATGATAAAAAATGAATGTACTTTGTGTCTATTTATAAAAAATTATGACCTTTAATTAACACTTAGGTAAAAAACAAGGCCGACCCTAGGCAATTTACAACAAAAATTAAATTTTTACATAAATGTAGGATAAAACCCTAATAAGGGTGACGTCTTACTCTTCTAAGGTGACGTTGAGCCCCATGTGTAGAATGATGTTCAAGAAAAGTGCAACATCTGGCCTCCAAAGGTCTCAAATCATGCCCACACGTGCCACAAGCCTCATCAATGCCTCCAAAATATCAAAACCCTAGCCTTGGGTGATGTCTAGGGATATATTGGTGATGTATAGGGCCTCCAGGGGCTAACGTCGAGGTGGGAAAAGCCAAGAAACCTTTGTCTAGGCCTACCAAAGTGCCTCCAAAGGAAACAAATTCCTTCTTCACGGTACAAGTTAACAATCCATGTCATGCCCCTTGTATGGGGTCTCATCATCCATATGTCGGCCTCAAGCCCTCATGAAGGTCTGAACTAGTCATATCCTCATGAATATATGTCCATCGGGAAAAGTCCTGCAAATAAAACAAGTATGCCCTCCAAGGGTCCATGAGTCACAAGTATCATAGCAAGTAAATCACATCTAATAATCAAATCACCCAAACATGTGCATCAAACCCCCTAACCCAAACAAATGCTCCATGACATTATACAACTTGCCAAATTTAGTTTTGGAGAGGGTCTCACAATTCCCTATTGGGTCAGTATCCCCTAAGTCTAGGTTGTTTCCCAAGTGGAACCAATCCTAGTCATGTGAGTGTATGAGATTACAATGGGGTATACCTTTGGGCATGGGGTTCATGTGATACTAGGGATTGTAGGGTATTACCTATGGGTTCCTTTGTGGAGGGTGAGCTACACCTTGTCATTAATGAAATTGTTTCCAAGCCCATTTATTTCCATTTTCACTTTTACATTTTCTTTTTTTATTCTCTTTAATGGTTTAAGAAACTAGTTGAAGGCCAATGTCTTGGCTTGGTGACCATGTGTGACTGTCATTCACAAACACTTCATGGAAATGAGAAGGGTGGCTCATGATGAGACCCCCTTTCTCTTAGTTATGAAACCAGGAGAAACTACATTGGATTGGTGACCAGATAATGGTAATGTCATACTGCTACATGTTTATGAGAATGATAGTTCATCTTGGGATGAGACCTCCTATCCACCAACTTGTAACTTGAGCATTTTACATTGTTTTTTGTGGGTCCCATTTTTCTTATTGAGAATCATTTCACTCCTTTCTTAAGAATCCCTAGGTGAAGCATCTCAAAGGTTCATAATTGGATTTTAACTATTTCCAACTACTTTTACCCTCTGGGCCTTTATCCCCTTCTTCCCGTGAGGAAAGCTGAAAACCCTTATTGGTTTAATTCATCCCAATGCCCAAAATATGGGGAGGTGGAAGGAATAAATATGGAAAGTGGTAAGTATGGTGGAAACAAATGATGGATCTTCAAGGAACTACCCAGTAGCAACCTATCCTATGGGGAACCAAATTACTAGGGAACCATGCCATCCTCTTAGGTTTAAACAAGGAAAAGAGCAGAAATTCCAAGCAAACGTTTTGAAATCAAGAAATATTCAATACAACATATTCAAGTTCTTCAAATATTAGAGTGATACATACCATGATACCTAGACTCATTACCTCATGGAGCAATACCCATTGCCTTCTGGGACCAATCCAGTGTGATGGAAATTGTTGTTGGCGATGTGTAGACTGTATTGAATAAAATAGGGGCCCTCCAGGACCATGCTCAGATCATATGGCTCTCAATACACCATGTATGGAACTTGTGGACCTCGAGACATGATCTCTTTTTTATCCCTAGGATAGGGGATAAAATATGGCTCCAACTTGGGGACATTTTCTCACCGTAGAACACATGAGAACCTCAACATATTTGGTATGACATGTTCTTGATAAATCTCAGCAAAATATATTAGTAACATCTAGGGTGGTGATATCACCCTTGGTCCATATGTGATAGAAAAAAAAATCAAAACTCTAATCTAACATATGATCATGAGCATACATATATACAAATGAAGAAAAGAAAATATGTAAATGAAACTATAATACGCTTATACTAAGATGACATGCAACAATATATACAATGGATGCAAGTGCCTACATACCTCTACTTACGTCTTGGTTGAATTCTAGGTGTAGTCAAATAACCAATGAAACCATCCTAGAAATACCTCATAATACCTTCCTCTATGCTTCATAATAAACCAAAACAATGACAAGTTAAGCACAAAAATAACATGAGTTAAAGCATGCATCATATCAAATTGTAAAATCTAGCTCATGGAGGCAGGAGGGCTGGACAAAATTATTCCAAGTCACACTTCTAGGAAAGTGCTCAATCCATCTCAGAAAAGGATTGTGAAAGGTCAAAAAATCAAGAAGATGACTCAAAGAGTCCAAAGGTTGACTACCTTGGATGCAATCATTCCCCAAGATCTGAGAAGGGACTAACAAGAAACTAAAGGATGAATAAACAGTTCTTAGGGGAGGGTTGAAAGATAGAGATAATAAATTTCTTCTTAAGTCATTAAACCTACCCTTGAATTCTAAAAGAAGGATTTTCCCTAGAGGAAACTTAAGACAGGGGACATGTTTCCCAGTTGCATCCTTAGTGGAATAGTGAGGTAAATCAATTGAAGGAAGTTGGAAAACCTTGTCACATGTATCTTGTTTTAGGAAAACAACATCCTCACCCTTATCAAAATATAATCACAACGATGGTTGAAAATATTCTTTAGAGAACAAATCCAAGTGCTCAAAGAAACAATCATCAAAATACTCAAGGTATGAATGAAAATCATCATGAAAATATTGCATAAAGTCATCCTTGGGTGTTTGGAATACATTTTTAATTATATCATCTCCTTGTTTCCAAACGTCAAAGTTAGTAGTAACCTCATATGATAATTGTAAAGGAAACATTTGAAGATGTCCTTCCATATCATAAATGGGATCCTCATCAAAACCAACCACATCCCGTTTACGTCTCCAAACATGTATGAACTCATAAATATTATCAACCATGTCATTACCTTTTTCATAACATGAAGGTTTTAATACATCCAAGGGTTTCTCTAACACTTCTTCACTTTCCAAATCATAAAATAGAGTATCATAAAAATCTTGGAAAGGGAGACAACTTACTGTATTCACTTCTCCCCACGCAGGAGCGTCAAAAGCTTGGATGACTTCATCAACTATCAGTACATCATCTTCATGACTCGCCTCTTCAATCATTTCTTCTCCTTCATCAGAATATGAAGGATCTAACTCGTCCAAGGGTTCCTTTACTTCTTCACTTTCTAAGTCATAGAACAAGGTATCATCAAAACCCTGAAAAAGGAAAATTATTAACCTGATTCTCTTTTTCTTGTGCAGGAGGAATGTGATATTGGATGGCTTTATCAGAGGGAGGAGCATCCATCAACAATGCATCGGCATGCTTGATATTTTCAGGCTCTTCAACCAAGTCCTCATTATCTTCAATATAATCATGAATAAATTATTTATCTTCCTCATGGGATTTGTAACCTTCATCAAGATCCCTCTCCTAAACCTCTTTTTGATTGATTACTTTCTCCCACCTTTTTAGGAATTTTTTAATGAAGGTATCAAGAGAATCTATTCTCTTTAGACTAAGGATATTTTGGGTAACTTTGTGGTCATCAATATTGACTTCTAGAAATAAGGAACGTTCTTCCTTGGATGAAGAGATGTTGGCTTCAAATTTTGTGGCCATGTCATAAGATTCTTCGATTGACTTTAGGTCCTTTTTATCAAGAAATAATATTCATTGTCCTAAGAATGCCCCGATATAGAGGAAAAAGAGGAATTGGGGTCCAGGACGATAGGTTCTAGGGAGTTGTCATGACATCTTCCGGTACCTGGTATGGAACTCCCTAACAATCTCATTTTCATTCTTCTTTATGTAATTAATTTTGTCTAGCAATATGCTAGGATTCTCTTTTATATTCCATATTTTGAGGAAGACTTCTTCTAACTATTCCATGGACATGATGCTGGCATCACGAAGACTATCATAACATTTCCTAGAATTGCCATGAAGAGTGGAAGAGAATAGTTTCATTTCCAAATCTTCAACATCATCACTAATAGGATGGAGTTGACAGAAGGCCTAAAAATCACTCATATGGTCTTCAACATTATCCTCATCACTACTAGTGAACTTAGGGAGCCACTTATCATACCCTGGAGGCATTTGTTGAGGGTAACCCAGAATTTCACTCATATCCAAACGTTTGAAATTACATGGGTCCCATTGAGAAGCCATAGTTGGCTTTGTCATTAATGGAATCACCAGATAATCCTTCTAAGGATTATCAAAGGGAAAAGAGGGAATCACCCTCAGTGGATTTTCCAGGTAATATTTTAACGTAAGAAGGATTTGAGGAGAAATATTACCGAAAATGTGTTGTTCGAGGAAAATTGACTCGATGTTCCCCGACAATGGTGCCAAAAATGTTATCACGCAATTTTTACTTTCCAAAAACACAAGCCAAGTGGGACAATATTGGCTTAACACGGGGGTAATCCTATCACTGTCACCTCAATATGATACCCCTTTCTGTTTAGGAGAAGGATAAATCCACTCCAAGGGAGGCATCCCAAGACTTACTGGTTTGATGAAGGGAAAAGGATAAGGAAAACCACTCCTCTCTCTAGGTCACTCAAATCAGACTTATGCCTTGAAGGATGAAGCAAAAGGAGTAAAATAAGGTGTACCTTCCTTTCACCAAGACAACAAGAAAACATTATGGTAGTCTACAAGAAACAAGTGATATTAATTCTTCAACAAGACATTAAATTCATAAATGCTAGTAGTCAATGTATGAAACAAATGACAAGTATATAACAACAACAAATAAGTGATAACAACTGCAATATATTCCATAAAATGCACTTGTATAGACAATGAAATATAAAACTTTAACTCTTGAATGATGGTACTAAGCCACATGCAATTTTGAACTCATTCATCTAGCAAACAAGTTTCAAAAGGATGTTAAAAGATGGTTGTAGCAACCTTTATAACAACAACAAGTTATAAGTTAGTATCTCTAGATTATATTAGTGGGTTAGTTTAGGTTAGTAGGGTAACAAGTATAATTTTGAGTTCAGAATGATGTTTTTGTCAAGGAGGTGAGGATGAAGACTAGTGCCTTCAAGAGGGTAATGGAGTCAATTATGGAGGTTGTCCCTTAAGGATGATAACAAATTATTATGCTCAATTCTAAGAGGGAAAATAATCCTAGGAGGAGTAGTACCTTAAGTCCTCCTAGGTTCTAGAATTGGAGAGGGGGGTGGCTAGGGTGTAGGCACTTCTAGGCCCTAGTGCCTCCCTCTTCCTAGACTTCATTGGGAGTAAAATGTTATGCAACAATAACTTGATCGCAACCTATAAAGTGCTAGAAATTTATGGATTTATAGGTTTAACAAATTAATAGATCAATTTAATGAAGCTTGGCAAATATAAAGAAAGGAATTAATACATTAATTTCCTTAACTTCTAGAAATAATTAGGCATGCAATTTCATAATATTATATGAGCAAGTAAACCATACCATAACCATTCAAATAAATTACAAAAGAAAAATTTACTTGCACCAAGAATAATGATGCAAAACAACACTAGATTGCCATACAACTTCATAAATGTAATCCAAGTTACCAAAACAAGCCTCCAATAGAGATGTGCCTCACTATTTCAGCCAAGTAACCCTCAAGAGGGAGAAAATTCCTGTCCTCTTGTCTCCCTAGGACAAGTTATGATAAAAATGAATGTACTTTGTGTCTATTTATAAAAAAATTATGACCTTAATTAACTTTTAGGGAAACAAACAGGGCCGACACTCGACAGTTTACAACAATTTTTTTTTGTTTTTACATAAATGCAAGATAAAACCCCAAGAAGGGTAACATATTTCTCTTCTAAGGTGATGTTGAGCCCCATGTGAAGAACATTGAACAATAAAAGTGCAGCACTAGGCCTCCAAAGGCCTCAAATCATTCCCACACATGACACAAGCCTCATCAATGCCTCAAAAATATCAAAACCCTAGCCCTGGGTGATGTCTAGGGATATAATGGTGATGTCTAGGGCCTCCAAGGGCTAATGTCCAAGTGGGAAAAGATGGGAACCCTTTGTTTATGCCTGCCAAAGTTGCTCCAAAGTAAAAAACTTCCTTATTCATGGTACAAGTCAATAATCTTTGTCTTGCCCCTTGCATGGGGTCTCAACATCCATCTGTGGGCCTTAGGACCTCATGAGGGTCTGAACTAGTCATATCCTCATGAATATCTTGTAAGTAAAGTGGGTGCGTTCGTTTAACCATAGACAATATAGCAATATTGTCACCCAACCATAGGCACTAATCCCACCCCTGAGCACCTTGACCTTGATAGAGAGAATAATTATGGAAGCAAACCAATAGCCAACCAAGGCTAATGCACCAAGCAAAGATAACCAAAACTGATCAAAGAGTCCAACCCAGAAAAAACTGAAAATGCATATTTCAGGACTACGACAGTATCTACTCCCCAGAATTGCGCACAACTGGACTTCTTCGGTGCACACAAGTGGATTTCTGCAATTCTGAGAGATCTGGATCAAATGAATATTGGCACTCTATATTTATACTACTTTTTCCAGACTGTCTGGCCCAACTTCTCTTTCTAGGTGATAAATACTTAATATATAATATTTCTTTTAGCCGACTTCTCTTCTATGGTTATATCCAAGTCTTTTCTTGCTTCTGGAATATTCTAATCTCACTATAGGTCACAAATAGAGGTTAATACCTCTCATAGCTACCATAATATCAACACTCCCTCCTAGTTAGGGAGGTATACCAGGTAATGGTCTTGAACACAAATAGACCATTGAACCGGTAGAATCATTATAGCCACACAGACTATCTCATGATCAAATCATGAGCATCGTCATCATTATCCAACTGGATAATATCCATGACAATTAGTGCAATTCCATCTAATAGAACACGACTGTGTCTATCCATGGTAGTACAAAACTACTCAATTAGTGACACATAGTCACAATCAGTGGAAAATATCCACCACAGTAGCATACATCTATTGTGTAGAGGCATACAGTCTCCATAGTGATCATATCATTTGATATCAACTTGCACATAAAATAATATCATGATATAAATTGAATCATCTGGATCATTCTTCCACTCACATATGTGAGATTTGGAAGAGCATATGCCCTCAAAAAGTAAAAACCTCAATCATGGGCTATCTATACTATTCTTCCCAAACATGGAGGAATAATTGTGCCTGATTTATGATCCTAGACCATCCACCTAACTGGGCCATTCCTCCGGCACTAAACAAAGTGCAACATGGAGAGAATGAATCTACCCTAGGGAATGCATGTCCCTGATTTCTGAACCTAGACCATTCACCTAACTAGGCCATTATTTCAGCACTAAACAAAGTGAAACCTAAAGAGAATGAGTCTTCCCTAGGGAATGACTGTCCAGACCATTTCCCAAGGAAATGATTGTCCTGCACTAACCTCCAAAACGGACCATTCTTCGAAACTTATCACAACTGTGAAATACTTCCCAGTGAGGAGGACCATTCTTCTTGACCACTACTGAGAGTGATTACCAAGAAGAAATATTGTCCTAGACCATTCCCCCACACTGGCCACAAGTTGAATCACTATCTATGGTACATCAACAATCTATCGAACCATTTTCATTACGAAAATGATCCTTCGATCTGGACCATTTTCTGAACTGGAAAATGATTTTCCATAAATCAATGATATATTAGTGCTCCCTCCCAACCTGGAGATCCATCTCTTCCCTTTCAACTAAGGGAATTATTTCCACGATCCCCAGCTTGCTTCATAAGTATGCAAACTTTATTATGGACAAAGGCTTTGTCAATATATCTATTGTATTCTCATATGTGGGGATATACTAGAGCTTCACTTCTCCTTCCTAGACTTTATATCGAATAAAGTAGTATTTTATCTCAATGTGTTTCGACTGTTAATGAAACACTGGGTGTTATGATAGCCTTATACAAATCTGGTTGTCACAGTATATTATGGTCGAATATGGAACTTGATCAAATAATCCAAAAATCATATTTCTCAGCCATACTACTTATGTACATGCCTCACATGCTGCGATTTTTTTTGTTGTTGTGCTAAGTATGACATAATTTGTTTTCATGCTTCCCCAAGATATCATAGCGGAGCCCAAGCTAAAACACATCCTTGAAGTACTCCTTCTATCTTCTACGCTTCCTGCCCAATTTGAATTTGTGAATCCATGAAGCTATATATCGTTGGATGTGGTATATCTTAAACCATAGTTTAGTGTCCCATAAATATATCTTAGAACATGCTTTGCAGCTATTGAATGCTCATGTCTAGGTTCCACCTAGAACTGGCTTAGTGTGTTTACGACAAAGAAAATACATGGTCGAGTATTTACTAAATACATCAATGAAGCAATCAATTTTCGATATAGGGATGGGTCTACTGGATTAGAATATGAGTCTCTTACTTTTATTATATCTGTGGTCATAGGATTTTCCGTGGATTTGCAATCCATAATTCCAAACTTCTAAAGAATCTTCATTGCATACTTTCCTTGCCCAATTAATAATGCATGAGACCAAGATCTTTCATATC
>ML835221.1:89173-109632 GCA_009831015.1 Picea engelmannii | reverse complement strand
AACTTATTTACACAACATCAACAATATTTTCAAAATCCTCCAAAATATGTGGGTATTCTACCCGCATAGCATCCTCATGCTCCCATGTCACATCCTCAAGACTGTACCAGGTCCACTGGACCTTTACAAGCCCTATGGATCAATTCCAGAATTGTTTTCTCTTCTAGTTCAATATGCGCACCAGGCGCACCTGCAAGATGCCTTCTTCCTCCACCTGAATCATATTCCAATCAATCACATGATTAGGATCATGTATATATTTCTTAAGAAATGAAACATGAAACACATTATGTACAGTCATGGATGCAGGAAATGAAAGCATATATGCAATTGGTCCAATCCTTTCTAGGATTTCAAATGGCCCATAATATCTGGCTACCAACTTGGAATAGTTTCCCAGCTTTAGGGAACTTCTGTTTTCTTTCACTTTCAAGAAAACATGATCACCCACTTTAAACTCTCCGTGGGTCCGGTTCTTGTCAGCATAACTTTTCTTCCTGTCTTGGGAAGCCTTCAAATTCCACTTAATCTTCAACATTTTGTCTTCCATTTCCTTGAGCAACTCTGGTCCAACCACTGCCCTATCAATTGGGTTATCCCAAATGACTCTCGTGTTTCACTTTCTTCCATAAAGTGCTTCAAACAGGCTCATTTTTAGTGATGCTTGATACCCATTGTTGTAGGAAAATTATACCAAGTGTAGGTAGTCTTCCCATTTAGATGGTTTGTCCATCACATACATCCTTAACATATCTTCTATCACCCGGTTCACCATCTTTGTCTTCCCATCAGACTCAAGATGATAATCAGTGCTGAAGTTTAGATTTGTTCTGAACCCTTTGAATAACCCCTTCCAGAAATTTGAGGTAAATTTTGGGTATTTGTCAGACACAATTGTTTTGGGAATACAATGCAATCATGCTACTTCCCTCATATAGATATTGACAACATTAGCTGCCTTGTGAGTAGTCTTCAATGGAATAAAATGGGTAGATTTCGTAATCTTATCCACCACCACCATGATGAAATCATGTTTCTTATTTGTTCTAGGTAATCCTATGATGAAATCCATTGTCACCACTTCCCACTTCCACTCAGGAATGGGTAAAGGTTGTAGCAACCTTTTTGGATGCCTATCTTCAGCGTTGACCTTCTGGCACTCCATACATCTAGCAATGTATTCTTTAATTTCCTTATTCATACCTGGCCAAAAGTAATGGCTCTTGACTGCTACCACTGTTTTATGATATCCAGGATGCCCAACATACGACACATTATGAATTTCTTTCAAGATCATAACTCTCAATTCCTTGAAATTAGGTACATAAACTCTATTTTTGTACAAGAATGTTCCATCAGCTTCCAATTTATAATCTTCCACTTTCTGTAGCATCTTACCTTACTATAGCTTTGTCACCAATTCCATGTACTGCAAATATGCATTTTCAACTTCCAAAATTATGCCTTTAATATCAATTTGATACATTCTAATGGTCGTAGCATGTAGTTCATGCACTCTGATGTTGAGAGCATCAACCACTTTGTTCTCCTTTCCTTTGATATGCTTGATATCAAAGTCATACTCACAAAGGGATTCCAACCATCTACTATGCCTAACATTCAAGGTTGGCTAATCAAACAAATACTTCAGACCGTTATGGTCTGTCCTCAGTTCAAACCTGTTTCCCATGAGGTAATGTCTCCATTTCTTCAGAGTGTGCACTATGGATTCCAACTCCAAATCATGAGTTGCATAGTTCTTTTAATGATCCTTCAACTTCCTGGACTCATAACATATTACAAACCCATTATGGCTGAGGACTCCCCCTAGTCCTTCTTTGCATGCATCTGTACACACTACACAATCTTCATTTGGATCTACAATCCTCGGGATTGGAGCATTGGTTAAAAGAGGTTTCAATTGTTGGAAGCTTCTCTCACATTCTTCTGTCCATTGAAATTTCTTCTTCTTCCTTTGAAAGGAAGTGATGGGGTGAGCTATCATTGAGAACCCTGTAATGAACTTTATGTAGTAGCTATCTAGACCCATAAAGGATTTGACTTATGTCACATTCTTCGATGCCGACCATTCTCTAATGGCTTCTATCTTCTCAAGATCCATGACTATCCCATCCTTTGAAATGATATGTCCCAAATAATGGATCTGCTTTTGATAGAATGAACACTTGCTCAATTTGGCATACAATTGGTGCTCTCTTAGTACTTGAAAATCCATCCTCAGATGATGTTCATGTTCTTCCTTTGACTTGGAATACACCAGGATGTCATCCAAAAAGAATATGACTAACTTGTCTAGGTATTCTCTGAATACACCATTCATTAAGCACATGAAAACAACAGGTGCATTTGATAACCCAAATGGCACCACTATGAATTCATAATGACCATACCTTTTTCTGAAGGAGGTGTTGCTAATGTCTTCATCCTTTATCCTTACCTAGTGGTACCCTGACCTGAGATTTATTTTTGAAAATATCTTGGCATCCTTCAACTAATCAAAGAGATCATCGATCCTTGGCAAAGGATACTTGTTCTTAATAGTCACTTTGTTCAATTGTTTGAAATCAATGCACAATCTCAATGTACCATATTTTTTTTTCACGAAAAAGACCGAGGCACCCCAAGGTGTCACAATTGGGTGTATATAGCCCTTATTTAGAAGTTCTTCAAGCTGCAATTGTAGTTCTTTCATCCCTAGCATACTCATTTCGTAAGGGGTTTTTAACATTGGAGATGCTACATGCATCAGGTTTATAGAGAAATCAATATCTCTCTTTGGGGGTAGTATTGGCACCTCCTTGAATACATCTTCAAAATATTCCAGGACTGCATGGTCTTCAATATTTGACACCTTATCCTTAGGTGCTTCCTCCATATGGGCTGAAATTATTTGGCAGCCCTTCCTGTAGCACTTTTTTAGCTGCATTGTTGATATTTCTCTAATAGTCACTTCTCTTGGGATTCCTTGCACTCTCCTTGGGTTTTCTTCCTCATCCAGGAAAGTGAATGCCTTATTATGACAATCTAATATGGGATGGTGTTGGTCCAACCAATCCATCCCAATTAGACAGTCATAGGAACCTAAAGGTAAGATGTTCAATTAATCTCTTGTGCTTAGTATGTTCATGTTCACTGGACATGACTTAACTAACTCAATAACGTTTATTTTGGCTCTTGTAGTCAGTTGCACTAACCAATATTTTCCAATCTTGTTTCTTGGCAAATGGAAAATTTACACCATCTTGGGATCTATATAACTATGACTAGCCCTTGAATCAATTAAAATAGTAAAAGCATGGTTCATACCTTCAACTTCAATCATGTGTGATTGAAACTCATCTTTCTTGTTTTCTAGGTCTGCATAGATCCTTGGTATTCTACTGCCCATGTCCTCCACTGTTTCTACTTGTTGAACATTGTGGACAACTCTCATTTTTCTATTTTTGTGGGGACAATATCTATACTTGTGGTCTCCCTAATAACCCCAACATTGAATGGGCGTCTACCTTGGACTTTGTCCCCCTACCTCAACCATGTTTCTGAAAAGGGATGGCTTAGATCCCTTCTTCCTCTGATCCATATTCAATTTCTTCTTGTCTTCCCAAGCTTTCCGAAAAGTGTGATTTTCTCTTTGTTTCTCATATAAGCATGTTTCTCTCCTTATAGTTTATTCCATAGTTTTAGGATCATCATATTGGATCTTGTCATTGATGGAAGGTGGTAGTCCACTCAGATACCTTTGAATTTTGAAATTCTCATCCTTGATGAAATGAACATACTTCAACAACTCTAGGAATCTCCTTTCATACTCATCAATGGACATGCTACCCATCTTGAGTTCAAAGAACTCTTTCATCTTTATGTCATAGTATCTCTTAGTCAAGTATTTCTTTTCAAAGTGTTTCTTGAATTCCTTTAAAGTAACATTTTTCTCTTTAATGTGTTGCACCTGCACAAGTTGATCCCACCACATGGGTTCCTTTCCTTTCAGTTGATACATCACAATTCTCCCTTCTGCATGAGAGGAGCAATTATGCAGTTGAAAATATTTCCTCATGCCAAGAAGCCATGTCTTGACTTCTTCCACTTCTTGTGCTCTCCATCAAATGTAGGAGTCTTAATATTGTTCATTTATTCCTTCAGTTCATCCACTCCATATCTCTTGTTCTTTCTGGTAGGAGATGGGCTTGAACTACTATGTGCCCTCCTCTTGGAGTTTCCTTGGGAGTGATTATGGTGTCTTCCAACACTCCTTGATTTCCTCTTCTCATCAGGGGACCTGGGACTTCCTTATTTACTGGAGTCACTCTCATTCAATTTCTTTTCTATCCTTTTGAGGCTTTGTATCAACTTTATGTTGAATTCTCCTTGTTGTTCCCTGGATTTCATGGTATTTTTGTTATCTTCTCGGTGAGTCTAGACAACTTTCTGCAATATTTCAATGATTTTCATCATGTCTCCCAACTCATCTATAACTTCTCCATGCCTATTGGAGTTTGATCCTTCAACTCCCAAATGGACATCCATTCCTTTAGCTTCATTTTCTGAACTAAAATCATTTCGTGCCTCCTCCATTTCTCTGCACTACATGGAAATTCGGTCTGGTTCTAACAATCGTTAACTCTGTAAACTCAGTTTGCAATCAACTGAATTTTGTCAGGACAACAGTCCTTAACAAATTCCACAGTATTCATAAACCAATCTGATTCAAAGAAAACTTTCAAATTTCGTTATGCATTTCTCGATCAATAAAGAATCTTGAGGATCTTTTATTTCTGAGCTCTGCTATGTTCTGCAATAATTTTCGAGCACTAGCCCCTTTCTCTTAGCCCCCAACCAATGCAACTACGAGTTGTGGCCAAGCACTAGGTCGATAGGATCTTATTCGGGACTTCGAGCCTCTAGCTTCAGAAGTTTTCAAATCTCATCACAACAATTCTCTCATAGTTCTGGATTGACGTACTCATGAATTAGGGTGGATCAACAGTCCATGACTACCCAACATCCAACGGCTCGCACTCACTATGGAACCTCAGGCATATGAGCTCCGAGACTTTGGAGCTTTGGAGGTTCAAGAATTCAGAGGATTTCACATCCACACAACCCCAACACCCCGGACCGTTAGTCTCCAAACACTTCCATGTCAACTTTGGTGATGTCATTACGTCTCGTCACCTCGACGTTATGAAACTTTTGAAAGTTCTTCTTTTCATTCCCTTATGAACCATTCTTATCGAGTGTCAAGTCTCCAGACTTCACAACTGGTGCCATGCATCCACTAGGGCCCATGGTTTCTGTACTTGAACTAAGATACTGAATAGTCACATCACTTAACACCTTTCAAATTGTGGGGGCATGCAATGGTGGTTTGGAGTAACTCGCCTTTCATCCCACAATTCTTCTGAAACTGACACGTAAACCCCTGGTAAAACCATGGTTTGGATTGTGGGACAACCTTGGGGAATTAACTCCCATGCAACTTGGGTCCCCATAATGCCTCCTGGCCATCGATCTTGATGTATCATGATCAACGTGAGTTTGGGTCCGCCGACCTTTAACTATGTCATGTAACCTCAGGGCCCACATAGTACCGCTGACAACATTCCAGATGGGGGCACGTGGAAGGTATAGGGGAGGTCCATGTCACCTCCATGTGACGTTATCATGACTCACTACTTCAGCTCTTCAGGGCTTTGAAAATTCAGGCTTCAAGATTTCTCTTCTCAGCACACACTCATTCTCCCAAACGCTGAAATCCCAAACAAGCCAATATACTGACACGTGTCCCTCTTGATGGATGGTCTGGATTAGCTCCAAACTTCTAAGCTTCAAGATCTCTCTGTCCTTCATACCATGCCATGAATTCCACCCTTGTCTTGTTCCAACAGTTCTGGTTCAAATTCAACCCAATCCAAAGGTTGAGCTCTTCTCCCTAGATCTACGGTGTAGATCCACTTCGAGGACTTCGAGGCTTCAACCTCTTCCCCTCTATAACACATACTTCACCGAAGTCCCGAATTCTTAAGGACTTGCAGATTAATCCTCCTGCACTTTTCTCCATATCTGACGGTCGGGAATTTTCCTCCTCCTGAACAGATTCCAACGACCCACAATACTATGCGGCCCATTACGACGTCTGTCGTGGTTTTATAATACCACTACACTTCCTGAGCTTTGTAACACAGACAAGGTAACCTCTTGGCACCATTTCTCTCTGAACCTTGGTTCTACTGACCACTTATCCATCCCATCTAGGATCATTGCTTGAACCTTGGCCCTGATAACAATTTGTAAGGTCCCCAACCACCAACAAATCGAGTAATGTCACTTCTGGACATCTCTCTATGCTCTGATACCAATTTGTTTTAACACCCCTGGCCACCCAGGTCGGGCCATGCTATCTCGTATAAATAACAATTATCATCTAACTATAATTAAAAACATAGAAAACAACATATTATGCTAATACATAGACTGATGCAGAAATAACAGTAAAAGCATACATGCTAGAGTTCAGACAAAACCACAGATGTAATAGAATATATAAATACATAGCAGGTGAATGAAAAAGACATGAATACTTATCTTTTAATTGAGATCCACCAAATGTGTGTAGACCTTCCACGAACCTCCTAGCCTTAGACCACACTACTCCTCACACTTAGCAGTGGGTTACCCCCAAGCTGGGACTAAACTCCACCTAGGGAAAGGGAATCCTAGACTAGGTTGAGGTTACAGGAAAATGCACAGTGCAACTGGAAGGATTCTCTCCAGGAGCCTTCTTAGACCCACTACTCATGAAATATCATTCCCCACATGCTTGTTCCACCCTAGGATTATGCACCTTCATTGTTCCATAGTCCATCGACTGCTCTACTTCCCCTTTCAGGGTCTCGGAAATAGTCCAGATCAAGAATTCCCAAAGCTCTGTAGCTGGTGTTGGACTCTCTCTAGGAGAAAATCACTTCCCAACAAACTTTCTCACCTAGAGAGAGATTCTCATAGGACTGACAACCTGCCTCTTCAACCACGAGCCTGATAACTTGCTTCTTCAACCATGGGCCTGGCAACCCACTTCTTCAACCAAATTCCACTTAGTTTCCAGCAAGGTGAGGAAAACAAAAAATCTCAATATAACTCAGGGAATGGAAGCAACTACAATTCGGTAAGGCACAACACGGTTTTGGCACAACATAGTTTTGGCAAGTACAAATATGATGGTTTCACAGGAAAAAGCAGATCAGATTCACGGGTTACTTGTTTTAGAGATGCGTGAAAGATGTAGAGGTCCATGACCGAGGCCAAATGAGTTAGAAAAGGGATGGGAGAATGGGATCCACCCCCCAATGAGTTGACTTTCCCATCTTAAACTACATGTGCATGAGTTGACACATGTCTCCCATGAAGCACACTCCTTTCCATTTGGAAGTCCTTTTCTCTTCCCAAAGGAACTTGGGATATAAACATATCCTTCTAATCAACTTTTGGAATAATAATACATTATTATTCTCTTGGAATTAACCCCCAAGGCTTAGCCCCTCTTTCCAACCTCTCAGCCCCCTCTCCCTTACCAAACCTAGTGGAAGCTTAGTCGCCCATACTCTTTCTTCATGTTCGGTCTACACACAATGATTTATTTATATTAATAATATGAATATTTACATGTACAAAACAAGCTCCCTACCTTTGGCACCTAGGCTCTTCGGCCGAATAAACACATAAGCCCATAGCTTATAATTGCTTGGCTCACCAGCCTACGAAACATGTTACAATTCATAAATACAACTGGGGCTCATCCTTGGGGATATTACAACATCCATCACATCTCTTCAAGTCGCCACCATTCGAGCACGCTTGTTTTTCGCTGCATTTTACAGTTTCAACTTATTTCCTTATTGAATAGAAAACTAGTTTTAATATATTTATGTTATTCTGTGTTAAGAATATTTTAATAATCTGTATTCATTTCGTTCTGCTCATAAAATACAGATCAATGGTATCAGAGTGGTCTGCTCCTTGTCTTCTTAATGCATGTCCCCAACGATTTTAGGGTACAAAGAATTGGGTCTCAAGCTTGTTTCTCTTGAGGACAAAATCTCTCACATGCCCAAGAGACCTCTCATGCAAGAAGAAAATAAATATGACGGGACATGCGATCCTTTAAAAATGTTTCTTGAGGAAGCCCTCATGCAACAGAGGAACGAGATGATGGATAGTTTTGCGCAAAGCCTTCGGCAACTACCAACAAGTGATGCATATTCCTCAAGTGGAGGCGTCACCCCCTTCAAGGTACAAATAAACTTTGATATTCCTATATTTTAAGGTCATATAGATGCAGATGTTGTAGAAAAGTAGTTGAATCTACTAGAAGGTTATTTTTCTATCCATAACTTTTTGAATAGAGAAAAGATTACTTTTGCACTCCTCAAAGTCATTCCCCATGTCAAATATTGGTGGGAAACTTTCTATGAGAAAAAGGAAACATAGGGACCCTCATTATTTATAGTCACAGCCACCTGGGAATCCTTCAGGGATGCTATTAAGGAACAATACTACCCTTTCAGAAGTTATGACGACTTGTATACCAAATGGACCACATTGCAGCAAGAAAGAGACCAAGCAGTGCTAGAGTTCACAAATATCTTCCATACCTTGTGCACCAAGTTGGGTATCAAATATTTAGAGAAACATATGGTTCTCAAGTATCATGGTTATATGCATAGATACATATAGACCAAAATGGAATTTTTGGACATCTCATCTTTGGGTGTGACCTACTGATATGCTGTCAAAATTGTGCATAAGCTCAAACAAAAGACATGACAATTTGTGCCTAACAACCCCTCACAACAAAAGCCAGGAAAGGGAGGCCCAAAGCCACATAAAAAAGAACAAAGCAAACATGGAAAGTATCAAGAAAACCAGTCCAAGCCATAAGAAAATAAGGACATCGGAAAGAAAAATAAAAATACCGAGAAGTGTTGAGACTTCCATAAGATCCCTTGGAATAAAATTGTTGATTTCCACTCAAAGTAGTTGTTGGTGGATGAAGTGAAAGCCTCTGATTCAGATGGGGTTTTTTACTTTGAGTTAGAACCAAAAAGGGGAAAATGGAACATTGAGGTGGAACCCAGTGCCAACATCGCAACCACCAAGCCTCCAGCCTGGTGAACCAGAAGAGCCACCAGAAGGTGAGAACCTCTTCCATTCACATATGTGGGTGAAGGAACCCTAATTCACTTGATTGTTGATAGCGGTAGCTAGAAGAAACTCATCTCATCACAGGTCACCAAGCGGTTGGCCCTACTGACAACGCCACACCCACAACCCTACACCATTGGATGGATCCACCAAGGAAGCGATCTTCGCATCATCCAACAATGTTGATTGTCGTACAACATCAAGCACTTCAAAGAAAAGTTATTGTGTGATGTTTCTCCTCTTGAAGTTTGTAATGTTATTTTGGGACAACCTTATTTTGTAGTGTTATTATTACTTTGAACATGAAATTGTACAAGATACCCGAGGTCGTCCCTCCTAGTGCTCTTTCCTTGATATCTTCCAAGCAATGCAGGAAGGTAATATCTCAGATCGAGAAATTTGTCTTCTTCATGATTCACTCTCAGAGTGAGTGAAATATCATAGCCACATCCATGGCCTCCACAGTCGATCTATCCAGACAACAAAAGCAAGTGGATAAGGTCATGGAAGAATACTGATATATTTTCTCTTCTCCTATCGGGGTACCTCTGCACTGTCAGGTCAAGTAGCCCATCGATCTGACACCAGGTGCACCTCTACCCAATGGGATAGCCTACCACTGCTCTCTGTTAGAAAACGAGGATATCAAGAGGAAGATCTAAGAAATGATCCACAAGGGGCACATTCATCCCATCTCATCACCTTATGGAAGCCCAATCGTGCTAGTGCATAAGAAAGATGAGACCCGACGACTCTACATTCATTATCGAGCCTTGAATAAAATCATAGTCCGAAATCGGTACCTGATACCTTGAATCAACGACCTCCTTGATCAGCTCACGGGGGCCAAATACTTCATTAAGATTGATATGAATTTTGGCTACCACTAGGTCCCAATAGAACAAATAGATGTATGGAAGATCACCTTCAAGTCAAAAGAAGGTATTTTTGAATGGATGGTCATGCCCTTTGGTTTCAAAAATTCTCCAACAACATTTATGAGGATGATGGAAGATATCCTACGACCTTTCACCAATACTTTTGTAGTGGTGTATCTAGATGGCATCCTCATCTACAACAAGACTTGGGTGGAACACTTGTAACATATTCAACAAGTTTTTGACACCTCACGATAGCACAAACTATATGCAAACTTGGAAAAATGATCCTTCACCATGGACAAGGTCCATTACTTAGGATACATCGTTGATCAACATGGTGTGCATGTGGATATAGCCAAGATCTAGGTCATCTGTGACTAGGTAGCCCCAACCACACTCACTGGACATCAAAGCTTCTTGGGCCTCACCAATTTCTATTGTAGGTTCATGTTGGGATTCTCTCATATCGCATGGGCCCTCAACCAAGTAACTAGAGGTGGCAGTAAGGTGAAGTTTGTGTGGGGCCTTTCCCAACAACAAACCTTCAATTGCTTGAATAATTTGTTCTCATTCCCAGTACTTTCATTACCAGACCTGCAAAATCCCTTTGAGATTGAGACAAATTCTCTAGTCTATATTGTGGGTGTCGTTCTCACTCAACACGGTCACCTTGTGGCGTATCATAGTGAGACACTATCAGATGTTGTCCACAAGTACCCTACTTACGACAAAGAAATGTTCTCCATTTTGAAAGCATGCCTCCAGTGGAGATATTACATTATTTGGAAGGAGACAGTCATCCACATTGATCACAAGCCACTACATTTCATGCATACCCAAGGAAAATTGTAGAATGACCCCCATCAGAAGTGGTCGACATACTTACAAAAATTCCATCTCAACATCAAGTATAAAATAGGAAGTACCAACTGAGTTGTTGATTTTTTCAGTTGACCTCTAGTCATGGCACTCACCATGGTGCTAGACTCTTGGGGCCATGAGACCTCTGGATGGCCCCACCTCTATAAGACAGATGTTGACTTCTCCACCACCTACCAAATGTTGGGGGCCAACTCAGTGGTCGCTAATTTCCATCTTTAGGACATGTTGTTGTGTCGTCTAGGCCATCTCTACATTCCATTAAGCGAGTGTGCAAAGATGGTTTGGGAATCTCACTACAGTTGGGTGCCAGGACACTTTGGTGTCAAAACAACAGTGGAAATGCTACAGAAACATTTCTACTCGCCGAAACTTCGACAGAATGTCGGCAAGTATTTCAGGTACTGCACCTCCCATGTTATTGCCAAAACAACCACAAATAAACAAGGCATGTACACCCCTCTTCCTAATCCTGATAGGTCATGGGAATCCATCTCAATGGACTACATGTCGGTCCTCTCATCCACCAAGAGGGGAAATGACTGTGTTTTGTGGTTGTTGATCGCTTTTCCAAGATGGTGATTCTAGTGGCGTGCAAGAAAAAAATCACAACAGAAGCCACTGGAAAGATCTTCTTTGAATGAGTATGGGCACATTTTTGGATCCCACAAACCATTATCTCAGACTGTGACATTTGGTTTCTCAACACATTCTGGTCAAGCCTCTTGTCACTGTTGGATACCAAGCTCACCAAATACACTACCTTCCACCCCTAGAAAAATGGCCAAACAGAGGTCGTCAATCGAATGATCATACATATCTTGTTCATGTACAATTCAAAACACCCCCACACATGGTATGAGATTCTTCCCTATGTCCAACATAACTACATTTGATCCCTACATAGCTCAACTGACCACAACCCCTTTTAGGTGGGGTTGGGATTCCAACCATTAGGCCCCATGGATGTTGCACTACCCCTGGAGACCACCTCGGACGAATCGTCCCTTGCTCCACTAGAAGCTGACAAAGCCACAAGTTTCATTGAGTGGTTCCAACACATTTTCCAACAGGTTCAGTATATTCTACATAAGTCTAACACCAAGTACAAGAAGCACCATGATCAACATCAGGTGCCACATAAGTTTCAGGTGGTAGACAAAGTTTGGTTGCACTTGTAGAATGAACGCCTTATAGGGCCCCATCGAAAGCTTCTCCCACTCTGTTATGGGTTGTACACCATCACCAAGGTTGTGGGTGACAATGCTTTTGAGCTCAACATTCCGCCTTTCCTTGGCCTGCACCCAGTCTTCAACGTGGCTCTCCTTCGGCCATATTTCCCACCATTATTGGACACCTCATAGATAGAAGAGAGGTTGAAACCAACATATCTTAACCCTGGCTATATGCAATAGGAATCCACTTATTATATTGTGGACACACAGATCAAGGGAAATCGACAACAAAGGATCCAACTTTATCGAATCGTCAAAGCAAGGCAACTCCTGCACCAAGGAAAGTGGCTCACCCGGGGCCAAATTCAACAAAAATTTCCTCATATTATTGGGGAAATCAATGCAATGGATACATTGATTCCTAAGGAGAGAGGATTGATCTAGGTGGATATCAGTGGCCACCCACCTTTTCCAACTAACTCAAAACAATTTTCTGGCAATTTTGGTAATTTACTATTTTTAGCAGTTTTTAACTTCTGGGGCCATTTTGAGAGCCTAAATGAAGGTAGATCGATCTCCTCAACGATACCTTTCCAATGAGGTATCATGTTCCCAAAATGGATATCGTATGCAAAATTTACGACCCCGAGAAGTTGATGTACTAACTTACCCAAATGGGGACCACATGACTTTTGGTGCTTCATCTCCTAGGGTTAGTTTTTTTTTATGTCTAGGGTTTGTGACATTCCATTTTATTGTAAAAAAATCCTTCAGATCTTCATTGTAATCACAGTCTTGAAAATGAGCGTAGTCGTCACATCTCTTCTTAGAGATAAGTCACCACCAGTCCAACAATCTTGTTTTTCACTGCATTTTACAGTTTCAACTTATTTCCTTATTTAATAGAAAACCAATTTTATTGTATCTCTGTTATTATGTGTTAAGCATATTTTAATAATCTGTATTCATTTCATTCTTCTCATAAAATATGGATCACCATGGAACTAGTCATGATGGAGGAAGACCAAATAAATCATATTGTTGGCGCGAATTTGTTTAGACCAGGGTTCTTCTCAGGTTACCAACAAAAGTCACCATGTAGTCTAGAGCGCTAGCATTTTCATCCCATCCGAAGAGAAAAAGTATCACCCGAAGCACTGTTGAGATAGATAGATAGGGAAGGGTAAGGATAAGTCTAAGGAAGATCCATAGAACGTTCATAACTCACTCCTGTTTTTGCGCAATCAACATTATCAGAACGGAAACATCTAAATGCAAGAACCAGAACTACTTGCATTGCGAGTAGTAGTTAAACATAAAATCATCAATTAGAACTCATAAGCTATGCAAAAGCACTGTAATGCATAAGAAAGCATGTAAAGACACATTATATTTGAAATTTTTTCCCTTCATCATATTATATTAAGGATCTTTCTTACATCACATACTCAGAATTACATAGAAATGTTCAGTACAAACTCTTGGCTTCAGAACTCAGCCACAGAGTTCTGATTTCCCAGCTGGAATATCTCATTCATTCTAGACTCTACTCTTCTCGATTTACAACAACTAGCATCAACTAGCAACAACTAACTAACTCTTTTACAATTATATTTTTGTCCTATATATAGTTGGGTTATGTGTTCTTGTTATGTTGCAACTATTTGTTGCTTAGTTGGGGTTGTGCTGGATTCTCCAACTTTTTTATGTTATTCTTCCTTCCAACCTCTGATGGAGGTTGCATGAATCATGCTTAATCAAAACTTGTGAAATTCTTTCTCAAAAACGAAGGGGCCAACAGGCTCCGACCACAATCCTTGACTCGTCCTCGAGTCAAGCACTTGGTTCTTTCACATTCTCTAGGAGAAATAATTGTTTTCCCTTGTCTAGATTTTCTTCTTCTTTGAGCTCTTCTATTTGTGCCTTTTCTTCCTTCACCTCTTCAAACGAAGGGCCCAATTCTAGAAATAGCTCTAATGCTCTATGCTTTACTTCATGAAAGATTTCAACTTTGTCCTTCCATTTCCAAGCGAGGAGTGATGCTTCTGCCAGGAACCGTTGGGTTGTCTCTTTGTTGTACTCTTTTGGCTTCACTGCAACCAATGAGTTCCATTCAAAGTTGGTTGTTGCGTTGACCTGGTGCATTTTCATATAGGTGGTTTGAATTACCAGTCGCAAATCACGCAGCTCTTTCCTGGCTACAGACTGTGCTTCATAGAGTGAATTTAGTTCGTTGTCGACTTGCTGAATTTGGTTGAACTTATGCTACTGCTCCATGGGGTCCATTGTGACCGCAACTTACTCATTCAACACCTGTATCTTTGTGCGCAGTTCCTCCAAGAATTGATTCCGTTGAGTAATGATGTCCATCCAATCGCTAACTTCCTTGAAGATTCTGGTGCAGTCCATTGTCTTCTTATGTAGTGCTGCTCATGAATTGTTTCCTTGTAGTATGATCTTTTGAATTTGTTCCTGCAACTACCAAGGCTATTGTTATGCTTCTTGCTAGACTTTTTGTAACTTTTCTTGTATCTGCTCCGTGCATGTCACGAGTTGTTTCCACACCTCTTGTAACAGATTGATATGTTTCTTTGGTTCTCTTATCTCGCTGGCTTTGGGTAGGTCGAGCACAACCCTCTGAATCTCCAACCAGGCTTCTACAAGTTTTTCCTGCACTTTTTCTAGTTTGCGCTGGGATAGGAGTTGATCACATTTTTCCTCCGTTCTACATGTTTGTGCATATAACTGTTCTTTTCTGGAAATCTCAGTTGAAATCTCGACATATTATAGCCTTTGCTCTAGTTGGTATTTGGAGGCTCTGATTATTCCTAACAACTGTGATGCTGGCCGTTGTACCAGGTTGGTGGCTGACGAAGCTGCATCAGTGGGTGCTCTTGTTTGTAAAGGGAGTCCACTGGCCATTGAGTGGTCCGAACGAGTTTCTACTTCCTCTTCCATTGGTGGTGTTGTTCCTGAGTCTGTACTTAAGGCTTAAAAGTACAGTTTCAAGGCATCCGAAAGAATGATAAAGGTTGATAAAATATTATACTAACCTTTGGTATCGGAAACTAATGAGGATTTCTATGCTCTTGTTGTCTAGCTTCCAACTGTTCCTGGGTAGTAATATCTTGTTCAATGGCTGCCCATGAACATTCTAGTTCCTCCCGGGTGTTAGCAGTTTTAAGGATTGTATCAAAAAGATTTAAAGCAATATGTGTTTGATTAGATAGTCCGGGTTGAATATTAGGTTGAGTTGCTGCAGGGACAGTCATTTGAGGAACAATACCAGTATGGAAACGATTTAAGGAGAGATTTTAATGTTGTTTCAATTTGGTCTTAAGAAAGAGAAATTTTTACTTTAATAATAAAATAGAAATGCAAACAGAAGGCCCTTTCCCATAACAGTATTATTTTTAAATAAAAGATGAGGATGAAAGAATAACATTAAGCTGCAGATACGTAAGGTTCTTGTCCATGGAAAAATCACACATACACAGAAGAAGATATTAGTATGGAACTAACTGACATAGTGTAAATAAACATATAATTATGTAAATGCAAATTGGTCTTACACCCGCTGATAGCTGGTGCAGAGGAAAGACAATAACCAATTACAGAAAGGTGAAATCCCTTCGCTATAGTAGTGGTCGTACTAAAGTATAGCGATACACATCAATTATGAGAAGTGGAATGAAATGAAACATGAAGCATAAAGAAAACAAACTTGCAATACAGTCGGGACGGAATCAGGAATCTTCAAATTTGCTTGTATTAACTTCTTAATGCAAAAAACTCTATTACAATCAGTACCAAAAAGGTCCAGCCCCTTCTTCTTATTTTTGTGATCTATTTATACAAATTTTCCCTCAGTTTCGAAACCCAACGGTTTCATAAATTCAGTTACAAACGAGATGAGCCAATTCACTCCACCTCTCCTACTCTATTTTCAAAAAGTGTCAGGTGCTTGCCTTTGCGTGATTCGGTGCATATGATACATTTGTCCACAAACTAGGATACAAGCTGCGAAGGTTCCGCTTGACAGCTGGGAGGAGAGAAATCACTCCATCTCTTCTACTCTATCTTCAAAAGGTGTCAGGCACTTGTCTTTGCGTGGATTCGGTGCATATGATACATTTGTCCACAAACTAGGATACAAGATGTGAAGGCTCCGCTTGACAACTGGCCTCAGCGAAATAGCACTCTCGGGCCAACTGTGGAAGTTTATCACCTATTTGTGCATCAATGATGTCAAGAGCGCTGAGTTGTGCACTCGGTTGAATCAAATTTTTATCAACTTGAGCCATGTCTACCCTGTCCATCTTAGAGATATCCGCCGAATCTCTTTCATTCTTCTCCTTTAGATTGAGGGAGATCTGATCTACATTCATTTGCCTTAGTGTCTCTGAGTCACCTCCATTCTCCATTTCTAGCAGCTCGCCATCTATGGCATTGAAGGCTTCTTCTAATGAATTGGTTACTTTTTGAGCCTGTTCCTTGCTTAAGGTAATATTATGTTCCCAATTCTTTAACAGAATATTACCTCTTGTTTGTTCAGCGATGGTGAGTCCTGGAGAATCTGTCAAAAATATGTTGTTGGTAGCTATCACCGCCTCTTGGAAAGCGACCCGAGCAGCCTCTGCGTTCCTTTCTTTGACAGTCATATTTTCTGAAATACGATGCATTAACGCACAATCTTCTCACATCACCCCCACTTTGTCTAACAGACTTTGTTGTACAGAAGAGATCCTGCCCCTGATATCAATCGATCGAGATTTAAACCCCTCGACGTCGATCATTTTTCTTTCAGCAACCTCTAACTAAGCCTGCAACCCTATGATCATACTCCTCTGCTGACTTGCCTGTATCCGGCCATCTCGGATCACTGAATTCGCTTGTTCCAACTTGGTTTTGAGGACTTCAATATCCTTTTTATCAGCTAATCGGGCTAGTTCTATTTCTCCACTCGCCTGATTCTTAGCGCTTTCTGCGGCTGAAGCTACTCGGGCTTCGAGTGTCATGATCAGGCGATTCTTTCTTTTGAGCTGATTTTTCAACATCCCGACCGAGAATTGATTTGCCGATGCATACGCTCCTAGCGTCCCTGCGATCTCTGTGGAAAATTCCTCACTCTTTTTATTCTTTCCATCTGTCATCACTTTGAATTTTTTAGCTGTTGATCCTTCATCCTGGTAGAACTCCCTTTTCACAACTACTTTCCTCTTTTTGTCGAAGAAGAACTCATTTGGGGGAAGCTCTTCCACTCTGATAGGCATTAGCTCCTCACCAAAAATCCATCCCTCTTCTATATTCCCTTGCGTTGACTGCAAGGGGGTGACAAAAGTAATGGGTTCCCCGATCTATTTCGCTGCCTTTCCTGGTGTGACGATTGAGTCCTACTTCTTTGGAGGATCAGAGGTCTTCGTCTCGGTTTCGGAATTCTGGGTTTCTGGCGGGTCTGTGTTCTTAACTTCCATATCTGGACTATGTTCCTTGGATGGATCCTTGGTCTCTTCCTCTGCTTCGGGATTCTTCCCAGACCCCCCTTCCTGGTGTTTTTTGGGGTTAGGAATTTTCTCTTCGAGACCTTCAACATCCTTCCCTTTTTCCTCGGAAATACCCAAACCTCCCAACATAGTGGGAAGGATTCTTTGTCTATGCCCTTGAAATTTCAAAATAGAGGTCATGTCTTCGGGTGCTAAAGATCAGATTCGAACTAGCACTTCCCCATAAGACCTCGCCCCTCGGAAAATATCATCCGAGGGTGAACACTCGTGTTCAAACTTCTTCAGCCCACAATTTTCCAAATGGTTACTTACAATTCTCTGAGGATCATGCTTTTTATACTCAATAGAGACCAAACTCAGGTCTTCCAGAGCTGCAGCCTCGGCTTTAGCATGCCCGAAATCCAATAACGAATAAGAATTTAGACGAACAGGGAAAAACGGCCATACCTTTTTCGAAGATGCTTTGAGCTCTTTACTTACTCCGCCGATCAATGTTTGTCGGGAAATATCACGACATGCCAGCTTGTCGGGGATGAACAGTGGTAGTGCAAGCGGGGGAACAGTAGCTTCGAACACCCTGAAATAGGAAAACTCTGCTTCTACGTACCAATCAGCTATACCGCTCAGATTTGCCGCAATGCTTTCGGAAATACGAGGTGGCGAACGACCAAAAATGGCGATGTGAAAAGGCACCATCACCCAGTTGAAAACTTCATAAATAAATTTGTTTGATTTATTTTCCTAGAGTTTGTCATGATACTCATGCACCGACTTTTCTTGGGTTGGACTCCAAGCCCAGTTCATCAAAGGGAATGGAGTCATATAACATATCGCGTCCATGATATATGAAGACATGAAAAAAGAGGATGGTCTTCCGCTTTCTTTCTGCTCTCGGTATTCGGTGACCCGGTTGAACAGACTGTCTGAGAGTATTTTTTCCCAATTAAATGAGCAACCTTCTGCTACCCGAAATATGAGAGGTACCCACACAATGTAGAAATGTGTTGTATCCTCCTTTCCAAAGAGTCGGCATGTCATCATCGCCACATACATATACTATGGATCCAGCGAAGCAATTGAATATACACCTTGGTCATTTGCTCTAAATTTCGCGGAGCACGAAACCCAATCCTTTATAAAACCTGGCATGGTTTTTTCATATTCTGTGCACTCCTTCTTTTTGAATTCCTCCAAGAATTCAACATCATATGTATATTCAGAAGTTGCTGGGAGCTTGTACATGGTTTGGATATGCTCTGGTTTAAAATTTCTGACTGTGGTCCGTTGGTCACTTATGATAGTTCTGGTGGGTAGGTCTATGTGATCTAATGCCCATCGGATCATGTCGTAGTATGGGAGAAACCGTGGTCTAGTTGCAACCAGGTGCATTCCTGACTGAACAACTATCTTGTATTTAGTTTTCAGATCGTCTTTTTCGTTATCATTTTCATCGGAGTCTAAGTAATTTACCAACTCAGATTGAAGAATATCTGAAACAAACGACCAGCTGGGTATTGAGCCGCCAGTCCGAGGTGAAGTATCAGAGACATTGTTGGAACCCTGCGCTGCGATCTCGACCTTTGACTTCGCAGCTTTCCGTGGAGCCATGGCTGAAGCTTTCTTTTTCGCTCTTCTGTGATAGACCTATGTATACATGAAGAAATTAGTTCACTCATAGAAAGGTGAGCTCTGTGCGCCTATGAGAAATGTTTAAATAAAATGAAACTCCCGTATATATTTGAAAATCCTGTACTATTCGAAATAAGTCTATTAAATCGCAATTAGAAACAAATTTATTGCGTAAATCTGATCTTATTTATTCATGGATTTACCCTAATTCTTCATTAATGTCATCAATTTTCGGCGGCTTGATAGTCCATCGGGGTATGGAGAGCAAGTAGCTACCTCGTGAAATGTGCAAACCTCGATGCGCGGGATGGGACGCATCTCGTTTTATTTTAAAATTTCAAATTTTAGCAACTTAAATAATTTTCTCGTTGTTCGCTGCATCGTGAATTTCCTTTTAACATTTTGACTCTTCAACTCGCGAGACTGCGAGGGCCGATTTGGATTCAATTAATAGTAATCATGATTTGGAGCGTCATTAATTGCATAATTAATTTATTCACCATATCGCGACTCGGAAGTTCGAAGATTTTTGGGAGAATGGTATGCCCAGTTGCGATACCGCGATGTGGCGATAATTAAGGCTCAGAATACGGGAATAAAATCTTAGATTAGGTTACTAATTAATCTTTACATAATCATGTCGCAACCTCGTGAGTTGGGATTTTAGGCATCTTAATTTATGAAAGAAAGTGACGAGTGGCCAAAAGCCGAGCACCAAATTTAACCATGGTTAGTTTTTTGACCTTTAATCCTTGACCAAGGTTATCGCAAGAATTATCGCGTTCTCGGCTCTCGAAGTTGTAAGAACATAAACTTGGGTTTGACAAATGCCAAGACGTGAACTCCCGACAACGTCCACTCATGAGTTACAAGATTTACCCTAGTTAATGTCTTGGGCAGAAATTGAAAACGATTTCACCGTTTCGTGACTCGGGACGTGTGAACTCAAGGTTTAAAGTATCCGACCTGCGAGACCCCGAAATGAAACAAAAGAGCGAACATACTCGCGAAAATGGATATGTTTTAAAATTATAAAACATTGTTGTCCAGGCGACAAGATTTCAGAGTCTTAAGATCTCAGAAGGAATAGGAAAATCAATCTTTAGATTTCAAGTATCAAAAATTGAAAATTGTGCAAGGTAAAAACAAGGGCGGCTCCAACATAGGAT
>ML835221.1:64126-80287 GCA_009831015.1 Picea engelmannii | reverse complement strand
TATTTTTTGATCTTCATTCTTTATTTGCCTCTGTTGATTTTGGGGATTTGGGTTTCTCCTGAAGTCCTTTTTGTTAGAGGAATCAGCTTTAGCCTGATCCAACTCCATCCTAGAGATTTTGTTAGACAGTTCTTTAATTATTCGGGCCATATCATCTACTCTATCGTCAATGTATCTATTTGACCCGGAAGGACCCGCTGGTTCCCTATAACGTCTATTTTCACAGTTGACTGTTTCTATTTTAGCCTTTAACTTACCTGAAGCCATCATTTTAGATTCTATTTCAACAACATCATCTTGCATTCTATTCAGGGTGGCTCCTCTTCTTTCTCGCAAAAGCAATGCAAAATCAGGTTCGAAAGCTCCCGCAAAGGTTACTTTGGCTGAGGGTTCGGAAGGTTTAACGGCGGCTGGAATTTTATTATAAAGTTTGTTAAATCTCAGAATAAATACCATAACGGCTTCTAAGTTCTTTTTATTTAGGGACCCAAACTCGGTAAGGTAATATAAGTGATCCTTTCGCTCTCCCCATTGTCTGAGGAAAGCATCTTCCAAGGCGTCATATGTCCGAATAGAAGCTGCAGGAAGACTCCGAAACCAAGTTCGGACCTGTCCTTCGAAGGTCTGGACAAGTAGTCTCGAATAGACATCCTCGTGCTCAATACCAAAGATGTCTGCGAACTGGTCAAAGAAGTTTATATGCTCGGCTGCGGTTAGATCTCCCTCCCCAGTGAACTTAGGAAGATTTTTGATGTAGTTTTCAGGCAAATCATGGAGGTGAATGGGTAAAACCAGGGGAGCGTATCTCACTGCTAATTTTGCAAATACTCTGGAAGGAGGGGCATTCGGTTGTCCTACACCTCCTCCTCCGACGCCTGCCATCGACTTGGGAGTAGGAAATGAGGGTGTAACACACTCTTTTGAATCAGGTGAAACTGGGAAGTTCTGCCGAAGAAAGGCTGGTATGTCAAATGAAAACGATCTTTCTAAAGGACCCTTTCCCTTGTTTATAGATGGGAAAGTCTGATGGATCTCCCTCCTAAATCCAGAGTAGCTTGTTTTCGGGTCTTTGGTATCAGACAGAGGGATGCACGAAGTAGGAGGTTCTGAAGGGCATTTAGTCTTTAAAAGTGGGTTTTTGGGCTTATAAACTGTAGCAGTTGCCTCGACTGAGCCTCTCGCCCTTAAAAAATTTTCAGGATCATTAACAGGTGTAATCAGCTTGCCATTCGGGTTCTGTCTGGTATTCTTTCTACCAGACGCCAGTTTGTGTTTCAGTGGAGTCGCTAAGTGAAAGATTTAAAAAAGAATTAAAACTGTGTGCACTCTATGTTCACTATCAAAGAGTAACACTATCAACGAAAAAGTTTGTCGTTTTCCTAGGGAAAAGATTTCGTAACTTCGTTCCCCGACAACAGCGCCAAAAAAATGTTGTTCCTGAGTCTGTACTTAAGGCTTACAAGTACAGTTTCAAGGCATCCAAAAGTATGATAAAGGTTGATAAAAGATTATACTAAACTTTGGTATTGGAAACTAATGAGGATTTCTACGCTCTTGTTGTCTAGCTTCCAACTGTTCCTGGGTAGTAATATCTTGTTCAATGGCTGCCCATGAACGTTCTAGTTCCTCTTGGGTGTTAGCAGTTTTAAGGATTGTATCAAAGAGATTTAAAGCAATATGTGTTTGATTAGATAGTCTGGGTTGAATATTAGGTTGAGTTGCTGCAGGGACAGTCATTTGAAGAACAATACCAGTATGGAAATGATTTAAGGAGAGATTTTAATGCTATTTAAATTTGGTCTTAAGAAAGAGAAATTTTTACTTTAAGAATAAAATAGAAATGCAAACAGAAGGCCCTTTCCCGTAACAATATTATTTTTAAATAAAAGATGAGGATGAAAGAAGAACATTAAGCTGCAGATACATAAGGTTCCTATACATGGAAAACTCACACATACACAGAAGAAGATATTAGTATGGAACTAACTGACATAGTGTAAATAAACATATAATTCTGTAAATGCAAATTGGTCTTACACACGTTGATAGCTGGTGCAGAGGAAAGACAATAACCAATTACAGAAAGGTGAAATCCCTTCGCTATAGTAGTGGTCGTACTAAAGTATAGCGATACACATCAATTATGAGAAGTGGAATGAAATGAAACATGAAGCATAAAGAAAACAAACTTGCAATACAGTCGGGACAGAATCGGGAATCTTCAAATTTGCTTGTATTAACTTCTTAATGAAAAAAACTCTATTACAATTAGTACCAAAAAGGTCCAGCCCCTTCTTCTTATTTTTGTGATCTATTTATACAAATTTTCCCTTAGTTTCGAAACCCAACGGTTTCATAAATTCAGTTACAAATGAGATGAGCCAATTCACTCCACCTCTCCTACTCTATTTTCAAAAAATGCCAGATGCTTGCCTTTGCGTGATTCAGTGCATATGATACATTTGTCCACAAACTGGGATACAAGCTGCGAAGGTTCCGCTTGACAGCTGGGAGGAGGGAAATCACTCCATCTCTTCTACTCTATCTTCAAAAGGTGCCAGGCACTTGTCTTTGCGTGGATTCGGTGCATATGATACATTTGTCCACAAACTGGGATACAAGCTGTGAAGGCTCCGCTTGACAGCTAGCCTCGACGAAATAGCACTCTCGGGCCAACTATGGAAGTTTATCACCTATTTGTGCATCAATGATGCCAAGAGCGTTGAGTTGTGCACTCGGTTGAATCAAATGTTTATCAACTTGAGCCATGTCTACCCTGTCCATCTTAGAGATATCCGCCAAATCTCTTTCATTCTTCTCCTTTAGATCGAGGGAGATCTGATATACATTCATTTGCCTTAGCATCTCTGAGTCACCTCCATTCTCCATTTCTAGAAGCTCGCCATCTATGGCATTGAAGGCTTCTTCTAATGAATTGGTTAATTTTTGAGCCTGTTCCTTGCTTAAGGTAATATTATGTTCCCAATCCTTTAACATAATATTACCTCTTGTTTGTTCAATGATGGTGAGTCCTGGAGAATCTGTCGAAAATCTGTTGTTGGTAGCTATCACCACCTCTTGGAAAGTGACCCGAGCAACCTCTACATTCCTTTCTTTGACAATCATATTTTCTGAAATACGATGCATTAACACACAATCTTCTCGGATCACCCCCAATTTGTCTAACAGACTTTGTTGTACAGAAGAGATCCTGCTCCTGATATCAATCGCTCGGGATTTAAACCCCTCGAAATCGATCATTTTGCTTTCAACAACCTCTAACTGAGCCTGCAACCCTATGATCATACTCCTCTGCTGACTTGCATGTATCCGACCATCTCGGATCACTGAATTCACTTGTTCACACTTGGTTTTGAGGACTTCAATTTCCTTTTGATCAGCCAATCGGGATAGTTCTATTTCTCCACTCGCCTGATTATTAGCGCTTTCTGCGGCTGAAGCTACTCGGGCTTCGAGTGTCTTGATCAGGCGATTCTTTCTTTTGAGCTGATTTTTCAACATCCCGACCAAGAATTGATTTGTCGATGCATACGCTCCTAGCGTCCCTGCGATCTCTGTGGCGAATTCCTCACTCTTTTTATTCTTTCCATCTGTCATCACTTTGAATTTTTTAGCTGTTGATCCTTCATCCTTGTAGAACTCCCTTTTCACAACTGCTTTCCTCTTTTTGTCGAAGAAGAACTCATTTGGGGGAATCTCTTCCACTCTGATAGGCATTAGCTCCTCACCAAAAATACATTCCTCTTCTATATTCCCTTGCATTGACTGCAAGGGGGTGACAGAAGTAATGGGTTCCCCGATATGTTTCCCTGCCTTTCCTAGTGTGACGACTGAGTCCTGCTTCTTCGGAGGATCAGAGGTCTTCGTCTCGGTTTCAGGATTCTGGGTTTCTGGCGGGTCTGTGTTCTTAACTTCCATCTCTGGACTAAGTTCCTTGGATGGATCCTTGGTCTCTTCCTCTACTTCGGGATTCTTCCCAGACCCCCCTTCCTGGTGTTTTTCGGGGTTAGGAATTTTCTCTTCGGGACCTTCAACATCCTTCCCTTTTTCCTCAGAAATACCCAAACCTCCCAACATAGTGGGAAGGCTTCTTCGTCTATGCTCTTGAAATTTCAAAACAGAGGTCATGTCTTTGGGTGCTAAAGATCGGATTCGAACTAGCACTTCCCCATAAGACCTCACCCCTCAAAAAATATCATCCAAGGGTGAACACTCATGTTCAAACTTCTTCAGCCCACAATTTGCCAAATGGTTACTTACAATTCTCTGAGGATCATGATTTTTATACTCAATAGAGACCAAACTCAGGTCTTCCAGAGCTGCAGCCTCGGATTTAGCATGCCAGAAATCCAATAACGAATAAGAATTTAGCTGAACAGGGAAAAACAGTCATACCTTTTTCGAAGATGCTTTGAGCTCTTTACTTACTCCGTCGATCACTGTTTGTCGGGAAATCTCGCGACATGCCAGCTTGTCGGGGATGAACAGTGGTAGTGCAAGTAGGGGAACAGTAGCTCTGAACACCCTGAAATAGGAAAACTCTGCTTCTACGTACCAATCAGCTATACCGCTCAGATTTGCCGCAATGCTTTCGAAAATACGAGGTGGCGAATGACCAAAAATGGCGATGTGCAAAGGCACCATCACCCAGTTGAAAACTTCATAAATAAATTTGTTTGCTTTATTTTTCCAGAGTTTGTCATGATACTCATGCACCGACTTTTCTTGGGCTGGACTCCAAGCCCAGTTCATCAAAGGGAATGGAGTCATAGAACATATCGCGTCCATGATATATGCAGACATGAAAAAAGAGGATGGTCTTCCGCTTTCTTTCTGCTCTCGGTATTCGGTGACCCGATTGAACAGACTGTCTGAGAGTATTTTTGCCCAATTAAATGAGTAGCCTTCTGCTACCCGAAATATGAGAGGTACCCACGCAATGTAAGAAATGCACTGTATCCTCCTTTCCAAAGAGTCAGCATGTCATCATCGCCACATACATATACTGTGGCTCCAGCGAAGCAATTGAATATACACCTTGGTCATTCGCTCTGAATTTCGCGGAGCGCAAAACCCAATCCTTTATAAAACCTGGCATGGTTTTGTCATATTCTGTGCACTACTTCTTTTTGAATTCCTCCAGAAATTCAGCATCATATGTATATTCATGAGTTGCTGGGAGCTTGTACATGGTTTGGATATGCTCTGGTCTAAAAGTTCCGACTGTGGTCTGTTGGTCACTTATGATAGTTCTGGTGGGTAGGTCTATGTGATCCAATGCCCATCAGATCATGTCGTAGTATGGGAGCAACCGTGGTCTGGTTGCAACCAGGTGCATTCCCGACTGAACAACTATCTTGTATTTAGTGTTCAGGTCGTCTTTTTCGTTATCATTTTCATCAGAGTCTAAGTAATTCACCAACTCAGATTGAAGAATATCTGAAACAAACGACCAGATGGGTACTGAGCCGCCAGTCCGAGGTGAAGTATCAGAGACATTGTCGGAACCCTGCGCTGCAATCTCGACCTTTTCCTTCGCAACTTTCCATGGAGCCATGGCTGAAGCTTGCTTTTTTGCTCTTCTGTGATAGACCTATGTATACATGCAAAAATTAGTTCACTCGTAGAAAGGTGAGCTCTGTGCGCCTATGAGAAATGTTTAAATAAAATGAAACTCCCGTATATATTTGAAAATCCCGTACTATTCGAAATAAGTCTGTTAAATCGCAATTAGAAACAAATTTATTACGTAAATCCGATCTTATTTATTCGTGGATTTACCCTAATTCTTCATTAATGTCATCAATGTTCGGCGGCTTGATAGGCCATCAGGGTATGGAGAGCAAGTAGATACCTCGCGAAATGTGCAAACCTCGATGTGCGGGATGGGATGCATCTTGTTTTATTTTAAAATTTCAAATTTTAGCAACTTAAATAATTTTCTCGCTATTCGCTGCATCGTGAATTTCCTTTTAACATTTTGACTCTTCAACTCGCGAGACTACGAGGGCCGATTTGGATTCAATTAATAGTAATCATGATTTGGAGCATCATTAATTGCATAATTAATTTATTCTCCATATCGCGACTCGGAAGTTCGAAGACATATTTTTGGGAGAATGGTATGCCGAGTGGCGATACCGCGACGTGGCGATAATTAAGGCTCAAAATACGGGAAGAAAATATTAGATTAGGTTACTAATTAATCTTGCCATAATCATGTCGCAACCTCGTGAGTCGGGATTTTAGGCATCTTAACTTTATGAAAGAAAGTGACGAGTGGCGAAAAGCCGAGCACCAAATTTAACCATGGTTAGTTTTTTGACCTTTAATCCTTGACCAAGGTTATCGCAAGAATTATCGCGTTCTCGGCTCTCAGGGTTGTAAGAACAAAAGCTTGGGTTTGAAAAATGCCGAGACGCGAATTCCCGACAACGTCCACTCATGAGTTACAAGATTTACCCTAGTTAATGTCTTGGGCGGAAATTGAAAACGATTTCGCCGTTTCGTGACTCGGGACGTGTGAACTCAAGGTTTAAAGTATCCGACCTGCGAGACCTCGAAATGAAACAAAAGAGCGAACATACTCACGAAAATGGATCTGTTTTGAAAGTAGAAAACATTGCTGTCCAGGTGACAAGATTTCAGAGTCTTAAGATCTCGGAAGGAATAGGAAAATCAATCTTTAGATTTCAAGTATCAAAAATTGAAAATTGTGCAAGGTAAAAACAAGGGCGGCTCCAACAGGTGGCGCTAGTGCAATCCTTAATCTTAAATCTTCAGGTAGAAGTGTCAGGACCTCTGTTATGGTTATGGAGAGTTGCTTCAAGTCTGCACATTGTTGGGGGTTCTCAAGGACTTGCTCCATTTGTGCTCACATGGTTGTCGTATCCTAGTCCATTGTTGAGTCTGGCTCATTGGGTGCATCTGGTATCTCTGTGTCCTCCGGTACTTCTGCATCATGCATCATGATTTCTTGGGCATCCTCACCATTGGGTGGTGAGTTGATTTGTTGGTTATGGTCGACTTCCATCTCTGCTTTGCTTCTGGCGGCTTCTTCCTGTGCAGAAGATGCAGGTTGTTGTTCTTGCTTACTTATATTCAGAACATCTAGCATCGTACTTTTCTCCGAGACTTTGGGTTCAGGGTTGGGGATTTCTAAGTTGGGCTTGGGGGATTATCTAGTTGTCTGGTTGAGATGCATCTTCTCTAAGGTTGTGGTATGATGTGGGGTGACGATGAGGATATTTTGTAGTTGGAGTGGTGGTGGAGGCTACTTAACGATAAGTGTCGATGGGATTGTTTCTGGGTCTGGGTCATCTTGGATGTCAATGATAGTGGTGGATTTTTTCATGGCGTGAGTTCGGGGAGCAACAGATGTGAGGGGTTGTGGGTTCAGGGGTTTTTTCGACAAGACCCCTGTTCTGGGCCTTTTCCCCTTCAGTTTGGTGGTAAGCATAGCGCCCAGCATCTGGTTGATCTGCGCACTTGATATCACAACATTGGATAGAAACTGTGGGGGGGTGGTCTTTTCCTCCGCTCCAGCTGTAGTGTTTCTTCTTCCTCCTTAGAGTCAGTCTGTGCTGGAGCATATAGCTTTTTCTACTCGGGGTTTGAGCTTGGTCCCTCTCCTACTACCTTGTATTTTTTCTTACTTAGCTCGGCCGGAAAAATGTAATTCATTCTTGATTTGCATGGGCCACGTTTAAATCTAGGCCATGACATGACCTCCTTGTCGAATGCTTCCTCATCCAAATAGAATGGTAGTAGTCCTGTATGAAAATGTTCTCGGTTGGCATGTCTCGTCCAGACGCATGTATTGTTCCAGTTCATGCTAAAGGTGATATTCCTTGTGTTTTTTATTGAGGAGCTCCTGCAGGATGCACAGCCTCTGTGTTTCATCTATCATAGCATTATACCACTTGGAAAATGTTGCGTTGTTGAGTGTTGTTTTCTCTGAGTCTGGTTTGGACTTCCATGGCTCGAACATCTTCACCAGGTGCCCTTTATCAGGTATTTTTGGTTGTCTACCCACTGGTGACTTCCATTTGAGCATTGTGAATTCCACAAGTAGGTATCCATAGGTAAAGGTGCCTCCTTTCTCCTGCACCTCTTCACAAGCGACTAGTAGTTCCTCCACTAGGAAACTACACCAATTGAACACTGATCCCTGATTCCAAATGTCGACAACTCATAGCGCATCTAAAGTAAATTATCCCTTATAATAAGACCTCATAAAATTGTTAGCTATGATGTAGCAACCAGTCCAGACTGTTTTGGGCAGTATTAGCTCAATGACTGTTGTGTGTCCTCCTCGCTTGGTGTTAAACTTCTTGTACAGGGTAAGCTCGCCTTTCTTCTTCCCATGCTTGTCGGGGCCCTGAAATACCTTGGACACATCCTCTCCCTCAGAGGATAGTCCAGTAAGCTGTTGGATATCCTGTGCATGGATTGGATACCTCTTATCCAACCATAAACTTATGTCGTGCACTCGGCTGATCAAAAATTTCCTGCAATGCGCGATTTCTCCTATGGTGCCAAAGACTGGTAAGTCTATGAGGTTCATGATGGTGGAGTTAAATAGATTGATGAACTCCTTTTTTGGTATAAAGTGCATATCTCCAGTTCCATCCGGGGCTCACTCCCAAAAGACATCTGGATGCATCTGTGGGAACAATGCTAAGTCTATGAGGTCAAGGTCGAGAAACTTAATGTGCTCTACCTTCCCTTTGAGGTCACCTACGATCTCGACCCGGGTGTCACATAGCTTGCCTGGTAATTCTTTCTTTGTCATGGCGCTTCGGCTTGCTGTGGATCTCGAAATTCACACTTTTGTGGAAGATAAGAGCTAGGCTATGTCTTCGGCTTTTTCAATGGTCCCAACTAGTTTGCACTGCTGAGTAGGGAGATGACTATGCTCGTTTTTAGAAACAATACATTCTCAGTTTAGTTCTAAGAGTTTTATGTTCGTATTAATGGGTAAGTTTTAGAAATAAATACTCCTTATCATGATCATATAGATGCAACAGGGTGTGAGTTGTCCGACATGACAGTTTTCTCAAGGGAAATCTGATTGGGTGATATTGGTATTTACTAGTCTGAGTGAAATAGGGACGTGGCCGAATTGAGACCTTTCTGTTTAATGGGTGGGTGTCTTGGTGTGAAGTTCGATGGAATCTTGGCATAATTCGGCTTTATGGCTTAACAAGTGATAGTTAGAGTACTAGAATGGAAATAAAGGGTGTGACTAGACAGGGTTTGTGTGGCCTTTAACTCAGATTAGATTTGGGTGCGTGGCCCCTCCGACCACAAAGGTTGTCCCCATCATTTTCAATGACTATCATTAGTGGAATTTTCATACTTCAAGTTTTGTACTTTTGTGTCGTCACCTCTGTATCAACCAACACTTAAACAACACAATTTAACTATGTGTTATGGTGCAACACTGTGCACATGGACATTATTAATAGAATTTACAAAATTTTTAGAAAGAAAAACAAAACTCAAATCTAACTATTGTACAAGCTCCATCAGATTGGAGCAACTACCCTTCTTCTCAGTTTCAAGAGAGATAGGGCTTCAGGTGAGTGCCATTCACCCATCCCAGTCATCGCACACCATCCAGTTGCGTGAGTCGGATTGCTCTTGATGGTCAGATCTCCACAACGATGAAGGGTCCCAACTAGTGCATACGCAGATTTCCAGGGTGCATCTAGTATCAGCTTTCGTAGAGTAACACCGTGTCCCCTTGTATAAATACCTTGGTTTTAATGTGGCGTTCATGCCAAGAATTTTGTCTTGACTTTTCAACAAACTGATGGAATTCTGCCAGAAATCTAGTTTCTTTGAGTTCTTATAGCTATTTAATTCTCTACGCCACTGATTCTTCATATGTCGTACATGTGGCTTGTGAAATATACAGGCTTGGGGTGATGAACTCTGCGGGCACCACTACCTCTTTTTCGAAACCAACTAGAACAGTGTGTATTTGTGGAGTTTCTTTGTGCTTGTCCTGTAGGCCCATAGTACCGCTAGAACTCTATCATCCCAGTCCTCTCAGTTTGTGCAACAGACTTTTGTTAGTCCCTTTTCCATGATTTTGTTGAAGGCTTCGACTATTCCATTGGCATGTGGGTGGTATGGACTACTCTTGTGATGTTGAATCAAAAATTTGGTGGTAAGTGCTGCTAATGAAGTGAGCTCCCTAATCGTTGGTTAGGCTCCTAGGACATCTGAAGCGAGTAATGATATTCTCGAAAATGAACCTAGCGATCGTATCCTTCGAACAGTCCTGTACCACTACTGCTTTGGCCCAACGGGTAAGGTAGTCGGTTGCGGTAATGCTGTATATTTCCTTTGAATGTTTGGCTGTGGGGTTGATTGGACCAATGAAGTCAACTGCCCATTTCTCAAATGCCTGTAGAGATCTAACTGGTTGTAGTGGTAATTCATCTCGTCATGACAGCTTGCCCACCCATTGTAAAACATCACACGATCTAGTGTATGATTTTTCATCCTTGAAAAGTGTTTCCCACCAAAGTCCTTCCTGTAGAAATTTTTGTGTTGTTTCCTTTCCTCCTACGTGTCCTCCTGCAATTCCGTTATGGAATTCCCAGAGTATGTCTTGCCTTTCATGATCTAGGACACATCATCTGAGGATGTTGTCTATCCCTAGTTTATACAATTGCTCAAAAATCAGCTAATAATCTTCTACTTTGATGACCATATGGTGTTTCTGGTGTGCAAAATTTGTTTCAGGGCATGCCCCTGTGTTGAGAAATATTTCTATGTCCTCTAGGTATTCTGGTATGGCCTCGATCCTGAATAAATCTGCATCTAGGATCTGGTCATTGACTGCTCTTCCACTTTCTCCTGACTCTAGTCTGGATAGATGGTTGGGTTCGACGTTGCATCATCCTATTTTAATGATGACTTCAAAGGAAAATTCCTGAAATAAGAGCAACCATCTGCAAATTCTCCCTTCCAACACAGGTTTGTTAACTGGGTATTTTAGTGTTGAATGATCAGTAAAGAATTTAAAATGAGACCCTAACAGATAATGTATAAATTTTTGTAAAGCATAGATCATTGCTAATCCTTCCCATTCTGTCATTTTGTAGTTGTGCTCTGCTTGCGACAGCTTCCAACTCGCAAAGTAGATCAGGTGATCCATAGCTCCATCTCTTGGTTGTGTTGAGATAGCTCCTAAGGCGATTCCTGACGCATCCACATGGACGTGAAATTCCTTCTCCCAGTTTGGGAATATCATAATCGGTGTTGTGATGAGTTTCTCCTTAAGTGTTTTGAATGCTTTGTTGCACTCGGGAGTCCATCAAAATGTTTCAACCTTTTTTAGGAGGTTTTCCAGAGGTGCAGTAATGTTGGCATATCTTCGAATGAACCTGCAATAGTAAGATGTATGTCTGAGTGTGGAGCACAATTGTTTAGCACTCGTAGGTGGCAGTATATTCATAATGACCACAACTTTAGCTGGGTCCACCAATACTCCTTCTTGGTAGACTATGTGGCCCAATAGATTTCCGTGAGGCACACATAAGATACACTTCCTGAGATTTAATGATATTTGCAACTCTCTACATATGTCAAACATTAGCCTTAGCAGTGCTACATGTTCCTTAAGCATGTTATATATTCTCCAATCATCCATATAGACTTCTATGAACTTGTAAATGAACTCTCAAAAGGTTTCTATCACAATCTTGAAGAAAACTGTAGGGGCATTTTTTAAACCAAATGGCATCACATTGTATGAAAAAGATCTCCATTCGGTAATGAAAGTGGTTTTCCTCTTGTCCTCTTCAGCAATACTAACTTGATGGTATCCTGAAAATCCATCTATAAATGGGTATGCTTCCTTCCCCGTAACCTGTTTTAGGACCTCATCGGTGAAGGGTGTTGGGAAAGGGTCATGCACACAGGCATAATTGAGGCTTCTATAGTCCATATAGACTCTAATATCCTTAGTTTCTTTATTGATTTGAATGACTATCAGGCTGACCCATTTTGCTTCTTCTACTGGAAAAATGAGACCGACTTGTAGCATTTTATCAATCTCCTTCTTAACTTTCTCTTTTAATCTCAAGTTAATATGGTATGGCCTATGTTTGATAGGCTTGGATCTTGGTTTTAACATTATCTTCATTTCTCCCATAACTCCTTTGATCCCCTTCGATTCTAAAAAAGTCTTTGGGAACAAATCTTCGTATTCCCATAGTAAACTCTATATTTCCTGACTGGTTTGCTTGTCCCAGTAATCGCCCACCAAAGCTATTTTGGGTTGCTCTTCGGTCCCTATGTTGAGTCTCTGTAGTTTTAATGGGTGATTGTAGGAGCTATCGGTCTGGATAGGTATGGTGTTTTGGATTTCTCTATTCCTCTCGGTCTTTTTGATGGCTAGGTTTCTTAGTTCTTCTAATTCATCTAGGCTTTCTGAAGCTTTGCTAATCTGATAGCATTCTATGGGATTTTCGATCAAGATTAAGTGGAGTTTAGTCTGAAGTTCTTAGGTATGCTTGGGACATAGTACAAATTCTGATCTCTTATCATGATTGGCTATAAAAAGAGGTTCTCTAATATTTTGCAGGACTAGTTCAAGCTTAGGGTACTTACTTGTAAAGGAGAAGTCTTTGCAAAATCGAGCTGCCAGTGTTTGCCAATCGCTGGTTTGTCTTCTAGTTTCCTCATGTATGAACCAAGCTTTCAGGATTGGGCCTAGAGAATGGGGAAATACCTGAATCCATAGGTGAGAGGGTATCTTCGTAGCCTACCACTATGTCACACATTGTTGAATGTGTATTCTAGGGTCTGATTCTCCGTTGAATGGTTGCACAACTTGGAGATCTGTCTGCATTTTTGATTCCAGCTACTCTTTTTGCTTGAACTTGTACTAGATAGCTTTCTTTACCTTGTCCCAAGTTCTGAGTGTAGCTTTATGTGTGGCCCACCATCTGGCAGGGGTGTTCTGAAAAGCTATATCTAGTACCGAGATTCTTTGATCTTCTCCCACAAATTCTTCCATATACTGCAAACATTTGTCTATATCTGAGGTGCCATCATATACTGGGTGTCTCCTAACCTCAGTCCCAATCCATCTGGTCATTCTGAAAGTTGTGCATCTTCTTGAGAATCTTTCGTACAAACGTTTTTTCCAACTAACAAAAGCCAGTTCTGAATCTTCGTCTGCTGACTGTATACTTCGCCAACTTACTGATCCATCCACAATTGGGTTTATATAATTGTTTCTTGTCCCAACTTTTACGGTGTACAACTGGTCTAGGTATTCTCCTTCCATATTATTGTTTGTTGGTTTTGTGTACCCAGGTCCTACATATGGGTCCAAAGGTTGAACTACCTTGATTCCCTCAGCTTCAAAAGTCATGGTGTATTTCTTTAAGTCAATTACTACATAGTTGTCATAGGCCCAATCGATGCCAAGTAGTGCAGGGTAGGGGTCTTTGTCTCCCATGATCTCAATGACTTCAAAGTCAGCCATTGTTTTTACTCCTTCTACATCAATTTCCACGTTCTCCAGTCTTCCTATGGGAAAGATACAGTATTGGTTTTCAATTCTTAAATAAATTGAGGAATATGTCAGTCTTGGTTTTCCTAAGGCTTCCCAGGTCTTCTTGGGAAGAATTTTCACATCTGACCCTATGTCCAACATGACGTCCTTAATTTCAAAGTCATCTAACTGGTCTATCTATCAGAATTCTTTTCTCTATCTTACTTTTCTTCATTGCACTCTCTGAGTACTCTTCTTAGGAAGGTTAGCTCGAATCCTTACTTTTGAAGTTTCTACATTCCCTAAGACTAGATACAACGTGTTGCACAATTTCTCTGTCAGTTGATCATTCCCCAAAATGTTAGAGAACAATTGAAATTAGAGGTCAACTGTATTTTGAGGCTGCTTAGGTTGTCTTGGTATGCCTACAGGGTTTCTGGGTGCAGGGGGTGAAGCATGTACTTGTGCTTCTTTAGGATATACAACCAGCTAAGGGGGATCCTCTTTCATTTCACGAGTAGGAATGTTCTGGATGACTTCTATGGCATATTTAAAGAATTTTTTTTTCTTTAGGGGGTCATACCTGTCTCCCTTAGGTGTTTCTTTTTTAATCTGAGGTAGAGTATAAACATCAGCTCCTGTCTTCATGCCTCCTAGAGTGACGATGTTAAGATTTGGTAATTGTCCCTTAGAAATCTTTTTTATCTCTGAATTGATAAGGTTAGTTCCTCTCTGCCGTACCCTGTGTTCCCATTTTGAAATTATCTTTGGGTAGTCTTTGGTTGCATGTTCGTTGGTTCTATAGTGAGAGAACCATGGCCGCCTTGGATGAGGGAAATCTCTAGCCAAATGACCTTGTTCATCACAGTTATAAAATCTACTCATTCCTCTTCCGCCATTTATTCCTCCTCTAAAATCTCCTCTAGTTCCACCTCCTTGACCTCATCCTAGTCCTTGAGGGTTCTCATTTACCCTGAATGTTGTTCTGTCTAGCCTATCCACAAGTGCATCCAATGCCCTACATTGATTGGTAGTATGTGTGCTATATGCACAGAAATCACAGTGGAATGTGTTTGGTACCATCGAATATTTCTGCATGATGGGGCACTGTCTCGGTCCATGGTCGTGGGTTCGAAAAATCTCACAATATTTCATTGTTGGAGCTTCTTGTCCTCCTGGGAAAGCGTGATATGGGGTGGGGTGATGGAATGGTGGGTTCTTCGATACTTGTGCAACCCCTCCTATAGGTCCTAGTTGGGTTATCATTAGGGCCTAAGGAGGTCCCATTCCTCTCATTCGCAGACATTCAATCACTAAATGACCTTCCATATAACATCCAATGCACCAAACCTGTGGTCATCCTAGTCTAAGTATCGTCAAATCCTAAATATTTTCTATAAGTGCTGATATGTGTCCTTGTAATTGCACTAGATTCACATCTACTAGGGGTCGGGTTACTCTCAATCTCCCAGGGTATCCTTCCATGGCTTCAATCTTCATTGATTGTACCAAGGTGTTTGTTAATGTGGCTATTCGTTGTTGTGTTAGTGGAATTGGAATCAAGGGTAGTAGTCCCTGAATGTACCACTCTCTTTGATGTTCTTCATGGATTGTGTGTGCCAACCTCCCTATGGAATCTTTGAACTTCTGGCTGTACTCCCAAGTTGATTTGCCTTCCCTCTGCTGGATCTCATGCAACTCGGATAGAGCCTGTTGTTTTGACTGAGGAAATTTGAACTCTACTATGAACCTCGTCCGTACCTTGTCAAGTGTGAACACTTGACCTTGTGTCCCTGCAACTCCTGGTTCAATTATCTTCATGTACCATTTGAGAGAACAAAATATCAAGTTAGTCTAGAATTCAACCAACTTGTTCGCATCCAGTGTCCCTCTGGATCTCCAGATAGCTTCACACAAGAACCAATGTTGTTCAACATCTTCATCTCCCTTACCCCAAAATTCTGGGTATCGGGCAATCGACCCTCCCGCATGGCTGGCCATTGTTGATCCTGTTGTTCATATTAGTATGAACCCTAACGGTCCTTCTTGGAATCTATCAGGGAATCCCAATATCCTCCCTATACTCACACTTCTAGGTTGTGATTGGTTAGCTAATTGTACAGTAACATAATTTGCATGAGAAGGTAGTGTCAAACTTACTTCTTGTATAGAAGGCGCTTTGGGTATGGGTGATTCGGGGCTGGAGTCATTGGCTTTGGGGCAGTTTTCTTTGATATGGGGGGTCTCATTAGCTTCCACTAGGATGATCTTTTCAGCCGGATTCTCGATCTCTCCTGTTATCGGGGTTAAATATTCTCTTTCTCCTCCAAGATTCGTATCGGCTTCCTCCTCTCTCATATACGTGCTTTCTCCTTCTCATCCCTCCTCCTAGGGACTTCTTTCTCTCCTTGCTTCTCTCTTGTTTAATATTTGACTGGCCAGGTGTTCCTATATTCTCATCCTCTGTATTTCTTCCATCTTCCTTTCCTCTATTTCTCCTGATCATCTTTCTCTCCTCAACTTTTCAGACAATCTTGTAGCTTTCTAGATCTTGTTGTGCCACCACTTCCCAAATATGGCGACTCTCTTCAAGGATATCTCATCTCTTGAATCCATTT
>ML835221.1:39176-60862 GCA_009831015.1 Picea engelmannii | reverse complement strand
TTATAGGAATCTTTTCTGATATGATTAATGACTCTATGGAAATTTTTATGGATGATTTTACCCCTTATGGTGTTTCTTTTGAGGAAGCACTACAAAACCTTGAGAAAGTACTTAAATGATGCATACAAGCCCACCTCTCCTTAAGTACAAAAACATGTCATATGATGATGAGTGAAGGAATAGTGCTTGGACATTTTATTTCATCTCAAGGAATCCAGGTGGATCCATCCAGGATACAAGTCATTAAAAATCTTCCTATTCCCAAAACCCAAACAGAGGTGAGAAGTTTCCTAGGACATGCTAGATACTACAGAAGATTTATCATTTTTTTTCCAAAATACCTTCTCCTCTGTTTGTGTTACTGATGAAAAATGTTGAATTCAAGTGGACTAACCCTTGCCAGGAAGCATTTAATACACTTAAACATCAGTTATCTACAACCCCTATTCTAAGAGGACCTGATTGGACACTTCCCTTTCATATATCCTCTGATGCTTTAGATACTGCAATAGGAGCTATCTTAGGACAATAAGAAAATCATCTCCATTATGCTATTTACTTCATTAGCAATAATACGACTCCTGCTGAACTTAACTATACAGTTACTGAAAAGGAATTCTTAGCAGTTATCTATGCTATTAATAAATTTCGACATTACATCACTGTCTATTCTACTCTTGTCCGTACTGATCACTCAACTATCAAATATTTAATGAAAAAACCTATCACAAATGCTCGAGTCACCAGATGGTTACTATTATTACAAGAATTTGATATTACAATTGTAGATAGACTAGGAAAAGAAAATGTAGTTGCTGATTTCCTTTCTCGGCTAACACTTGATGATAATAGCCCAGTAAATGATTCCTTTCCTGATGAATATCTATTTTCGGTATCTTCTCACTCACCATGGTATGCAGACATCACTAACTACTTGGTTGCAAGGAAGTTACCACCACACCTATCCCACCAGGATAAAAGAAGAATCATTCAACAAAGTGTTCGGTATAGTTGGATAAGTGGGTGTATTTTCCACAGAGGACTTGATCAAGAAATCCGAAGGTGCATTAGAGAAGATGAGGTTTATGATTTACTAAAAGCTTGTCATGATGTCCCTTGTGGAGGGCATTTTGTTGATAAGAGAACAACACATAAAATTCTCAGGATGGGGTATTATGGGCCCTCACTTTTTAAAGATGCAAAGAAATATGTTTGGGCCTGTGATAGATGTCAAAGAATGGGCCAACCTAATCATAGAGATGAAATGCCATTAAATCCCTAGGTATTACTCGAACCATTTGAAATATGGGCATTAGACTTTGTAGGACCCATTAACCCCCCATCCAATCAAAAAGTTTATATAATGGTCTGCATAGATTATATGACCAAATGGGTGGAAGCTAAAGAACTCCATAGAGATACTGAAGAAGTGGTTCTAGATTTTCTATTTGAAGACATCTTTATCAGATTTGGAGTGCCTAGAGAATTAGTTACAGATGGGGGACCTCCTTTCACTTCTCACGGTTTTAAAGACACCCTTCAAAAATATCACATTCATCATAGAATGACTACACCATACCACCCCCAAGCTAATGGACAAGTGGAAAGCACAAATAAAGTAATAGAAGCCATTCTCACAAAAACAGTGAAGGAAAATAGAAAGGATTGGTCTCACAGGCTCCCTGAAGCATTATGGGCCTACAGAACTACCTAGAGAAATACTACAGGATTCTCTCCCTATGAATTAGTTTATGGAAAAAGTGTCATATTTCTTGTGGAATTTGAAATCAAAACCTTAAGGACTACTTTAGTTTTGAACCTTGATTTGACCGATGCACAGATAACCAGGTTGCAGCAACTTAATGAATTGGATGAAAAAAGACTAGATGCCATTCATCAGACAGCTATGATTCAACAACAAAGATCAAAATGGCATGAAAAAACCATCAAGCATAAGCAATTCCAAAAAGGTAATTGGGCCTTACTGTATGATTCTCGGTTTAAAGAATTTCAAGGGAAACTGCGTACAAGATGGCTTGGACCTTACGAAGTGGACACTGTTTTCCCCAATGGAACAATAAGGCTCCTCACAATCGATGAATCTAAAACACCATTACTTGAGAACGGTCATTGGCTCTATCTATACCAGCACCCCATTTCCAAAGAAGATTTTAAGGCCACATGTGTGGCAGACTCACATTACCTCTTTTTAGAGGGGCCTCCTACCCCTCATTACAATTAATTCTTTTGTATTTAATTCCTTTAGTATTAGATTAGATTTCTTTTACTAATAATCCTTGTCAAGGAATGGCATGTTACAATTGATTTTGTTGCGGATTCTCGATCAAAGAAAAGGCCTACCAAGAAAGGATGATCTTACTTCAAGAAGATCCAAGTTCCATTTTGTGAAACACCACTGTTCAACAATTTTTTCCCCTTTTTCCCATTGCTGAAACACCACTATTCAACAATTTTTCGCCCTTTTTCCCCCATTGCTGAAACACCACTCTTCAACAATTTTTTGCCCTTTTCCCCATTGCTGAAACACCACTGTTCAATAATTTTTCGCCCTTTTCCCCATTGCTGAAACACCACTGTTCAACAATTTTTTTCCCTTTTCCCCATTGCTAAAACACTACTGTTCAACAACTTTTCGCCCTTTTCCCCATTACTGAAACACCATTGTTCAACAATTTTCCCCTTTTTTCCCATTACTGAAACACCACTATTCAACAATTTTTTGCCCTTTTCCTCATTGCTGAAACACCACTGTTCAACAATTTTTTGCCCTTTTCCCCATTGCTGAAACGCCACTGTTCAACAATTTTTCGTCCTTTTCCCCATTACTGAAACACTATTTCTTCAACAGTATTTTACATCGTTAAAACATCACTCTTCAGCAAACATTTTTCTATTCTTTTCCTGTTGCTGAAACACCAACTTTTCAGCATTCCCTGTCAATAAGCTCTTTCTCTGTCATACTACATTTTGTCCTTCCATGACCCTCTCTCATAACTAAACAAACCATTGATACAATTCCTCTAATAAATAAAAAGTCTCCCCCGTGGCTACTGCAGAACTATCATGGATAGGCACTATATTTTGTTTGAAGTACGAATCAAAGGTAAAGATGAGGTATGTAAACTTTATATATAAATACAATTGAACTATGGCTAATGAGAAGATCCCGACTCATTATTATCACTCACTTAAAATCATTATTTTAGCCGTACTTGAGGGGGGGGGGATATCGAAATCTTATACCATCATTTCACACGAACCGACTACCATCATTCCTTTTTACCCATCCTTTCGTTTGTTTCACCACCATTTGCATGCCTTCACCCGCAAAACTTACTCTACTCAGAAGCGGTTACTTGACTCTCTGACGGTGCATTTTACTGAGCTGTTAGCTATGGGAGGCCCTGTTATACGGTACGAACCCACCATGACAGTCCTGTTAGAATTATATCCAGAAATCTACCAAATGTTTCTGCAGGCAGGCTGGTTGGGTTATTTTTAGAGACTCTAGGGATTTTATCAACAACAGGCTCTTCAATTTTCTCAAAATCTTCAGGAAGATTATTCCATTGTTCAAGGGGTTTGGATTCCAATCACAAAGGATGATATAACACAATTTTTGGGTCTCCCTGTCACTGGCATTCACTGGTTCAGCCGCAAACACATTATCCTTAATGCCCAGCAGGATTTTCTCTTGCCAGGGGAACAAATTGAGCCTAAAGGTCGGGTTGTTCGACTTAGCTCGTTGCCGCCTCCTTGGTCGAAAGTTGCAGAGTTTGTCAAGCACTACCTCACCTGTGAAGGCCGATACCAGGTAGTCTACCAGTACGATTTTGTCTTGTTGTCTCATTTACAACATGCTAGATTGGTGAATATTCCCTACTATCTGCTCAGATGTCTTAGAAATATGTTGCATTACTGTAAAAAGGCTAAAAATCATGCCCTTTCCCTCACCCATCACCGTCTCTCTCAACTACTCATCCAAAAGGGATTTTCCCAACAAAACCCTCTCCTAAGCAACCCACCCATAGACCCTCAAGAAGCTATTGAACATCCCAAAAATCTTCAAGAACAACAACCACAAAACCTTCCAGATCCTCTGGAAGTACATAACAGTCTGCCTACAAACCCAATTAATCCAATTAACCTTCCTACCATACCAAGCCTTCCCCACATCTTACCATAATCATGTACTCCTACCGTTCATATCCTTAGCGATGATTCTGAACCAGACAACTCTCCCTGGCCCATTACTGAGGAAAAACCCTCACGCAAACGAAAGAAGAAAATTCCTCCTTTTCCCTCCTTTTTACAAAGAAAATGAACAAGGACCTCAACAAGAGCAGCCATTACTTCCACTGCCCTAAACCCCCAACCCATCTGGCTAAAATCCTGTACACCTCCACCCTCCCAAATTCCAAAATTTTTACCTATTCCATCGATGGGCACTGAAACACAAGAACTAGAGGCCCAGTGTACTGCGACATCATCATTTTTAAATCAAGTAGATGAAACATAAGAACCAACTACTCATCCAGTAGCTGAAACACAAGAACCAACTACTCATCCAGTAGTTGAAACACAAGAACCAGCTACTCATTCAGTAGCTGAAACACAAGAACCAACTACTCATTCAGTAGCTGAAACACAAGAACCAGCTATAGTTGTTACACAAGAACCAGCTACAGCTGAAACACGAGAACCAACTGCTAATATTGTTACCGAAACACAGGAATCAGATGCCCAGGGTGCCGCAACACTACTTTCTCTACATCAAGAAGCTGAAACACAAGAATCAATTATTGATCCTGTAGTTGCTCCAAAAGAACTAGCCAATCAACCCTCTTAATATACCCATGAAATATCAACAACCAGAACCAACAATGGCCTCTGTCTTACAAGAAAATGAGTTCCTAAGGTCTGAATTGGAAGCCTATACAAGCAAGAGCTAGTAATGGTAAAGCAAGCCTACGATAAGGAACTTAAATTGTACACCCTAGCTCACATAGCGACCATGACAGAGGAAAATACAAAAGAGAATCAGTGTAGAGAGTATATGTGTAGTCAATGTGGGGACATTTATTATCAAGCAGGCTACAAAGTAACTCAAATTCCAATGCCTGGAGCTTCCCCTACACCTACGACTTTTGTAGTTAAAGAATAAAACCCTGTTGTTACACAAGAACCAGTAGGACCTTCCAAAATTCAAAATGAATCCTGGCCTACAACAACTGCTACATTTGAAGCCTCTATTTTTATTAATAAAGTTGTACAAACACTGTCTATTGATGAATCTGCCCCTCCTAGCGAGATCAACACCCATACTCTTGTGGAACAAGACACTCAGACCTTACCTCAGCCTATCACTTGCGATGCTAAAACATAAACTCAACCATGGGATGAGCAGGAAATAATGGACAAATGGAAAAAAGAGTTGGCTATTACACAGGACAAAAGCCTGCAGGAGCACAAACTACTCTGGCTAAACCACATCTATTCAAACTGGGAAGCTTTGGAGAAAACATGCCAAGAATCGCGTGCCCATAAGAAGAAAAATAAAGATCTAAAAGGCAAATTGCTCCTGATGTTTGACTTGGCACAAAAATTGTTGGCTACAAGGAAACCATCCTCCAATTACTCTCTTTTCCTCATAGAACGACTTACATTTTTTCATATTAAATCAATCAAAGAAGGCAGACCCCATGCAGTGTTAAATCCAACAAATTTTGTTAGAACCTTTGCAGAAGCCTCTACTATTGATCAACACCTCCTATGTGAGGTATATCATCATAATGAGGCCATCCCTGAGAACCGACAGCTTAACCTTAACCCTCTTGTCGGTGATATCCAGATTCGAGAACTCACCTCCTTCCTTAACAATTAGATTACATGGAAAAATGACTTCCTAGATGCCAAGCATAATGAGGATAACCGCCTCCTCTGGATACAGCCAGAACCACAGAACGTTGCCACCTTTGTTGCAGAGTATTATCAATTTTTGAAGAAACCAGGGATGGTTCAATATATTCAGCAACTACAGACAACAATACTTCAGGATTGTCAACAGTTTATTAAATCCATAGAGATCATTGCCCTACAAGAAAATAACATGTTTTGGCAACAATATTCTGAGAAAACACAGGAACACAATCCCTTTATTCCTACCAATCTTGAGACAACAATCTCCCGGGTAACTAGCTACATCAATTGCGTTCAACAATGTGCTGAAAGATGGATAGGTTATCAGTTCCATTTTCCTATTCTGTGGATTCCAGCAGAGAAATATCAAGTTCATCATAAGTTGCCCAAGAAGGCTGAAACAATAGCTTGGCAAAGGCTACAACGCGTTCAAGGATTCAGAGCTCCAACAAACAACACTTTCCACAGCTATTGCTTAAGTAATTTGCATGCTCAAAGTCGGTATTCAGATTCTAATTTAGATTGAATTTGCCTGAGGACATGCAACCTTTTAGTTGGGGGGGATGTTAGGACTCTATAATGTACCTTTTTGTTCACACTTTTTTCTACCATTACATCCTTTTTCCACTCACATTTAAGCTTACATTATCACCTTACCCTATCTTTCCAAAGGTATATAATGTCTCTTCTCTTTGCTATATGTTTAATTTGTTTTACATGTAATTTTACATTACTCTCATACTTAACCATCGATCATAAATATATAGTGCTGAAATAGTTCGAACTACAGATTATTGTTGCTGCTTGAAGGCCCGTTGTTGAAACAGTCAAAATCACGCAAACCCCATTGTTGAAACAGTCGATGGTTTGCAATGCTGAAACAACAATTCACACAACAGTAAGAAGGAGTTGTTACACTGGCCACAACAGCCACACCTTAAGCCAACATTAACCATCACTGTTGCTTGAGACCACGTTGTTGAAATAGTCAGAACGCAAATCTCGTTGTTGAAACAGTCTGTGATTTGCGATTCTGAAATAGTATACAACAATAGTAACAAGAAGATGAATAAAGAAGCTGTTACACTGGCCGCAACAAATACACCTCACCCAACACCATTCCAACTATTGTAATAGCATTCTATTATGGGAGATCAGGATATCCTATTCCAGTATAGAAGATTAGATATGACTAAGAATAGGATTCGTATGTGCACATGTAATTTGATGATCGATTGTATTGAGGGGATTCTCCTCTTTAAATAAGGGGAAATCATCATTAGAGAGGATCCTTTTTGGCTAGAAAGGAATTACAGAGAAGGACGTGTTCACTTTAGACATTGTAACATGATACAATGGACAGATAAATAAACGATTATTCTGAGAATTCCTTCCTAGTTCCTTTCATTTCTGGGGAATCTTGTGAGAAGGAAGGGCCCACCTTCTTCATAAGATTCACCCATTAGTTCTGTAGTGTGTTAATATTATTTTTGTTCATGCCTTGATCAAATTTTGTTTTGCTGAAATTCTACTTTACTGAACTCTGTTTTGCTGAAATTGTGCTTTACTGATTGTTACATTGTTTTCATATAATTCATGCTTGGGTAACTGTTAATCATTCTGATTGGTAATTCTGTTTGATGAATTTATGAAAGTGTGATAATCAGAGACAAGTGTTGAAGATTCCTTCTTGGGGAATAGGGTCATGTTCTCTATTATGATATAATTAGCCTTCAGTACGTTTCAATCATTTTGATTAGTAATGAGTTCATGAAAGTGTGATAGTCGAAAATAGGTGTTGAAGATTCCTGCTTGGGGAATAGGATCATGTTCTCTGTTACATAATAGTTGGTCTTTTCTTTTGCAGTATCTTCAAATATTTCTTTCCTAGGTTGTTGTTTATTAATGTAATCCAGGATTCTTCAGATAATTATTTCCTTAAACTTTGGACTCTGCAATAGGTAGGTTGCTTTTCTGTAATTCAAAGTAGAACTTCAGTTTGTTCAAGGCAAGGTGTGATTAATGTAATTTTACTACAAATCTAGATTTCTTTTGAGATTGATCATATACAGTGTGTGATTGCCTTTGAAATAAACAGACTTCCCTGGGTTGACAATTTATGTAATACTTGATTGTTTAGTTAATAAGCAATTACAGTGACCAACACTCTCCCTACCCCAAGCAAGGGTGTTTACGCTGCCATCTTGGTCGGGGACATAATCAACATCCCTTCCTCCACCAAGAAGACTTTAATCCATAGGGTGATCTCTCTTAAAAGTATCCCCCTTGCACCTTTCTTGAAAATTTCTTCTTCCCACAAGAAAGACTAGTGGTTCTCAGCTGCAAATTCAATTAAGTATCCTTCTATCGTGGTAGTAACCCAGAAATATACGGCCCGCATGACTAGGCAATCCAGCCTCTGGAGTGTTGCTAACTTGTCGATATCCCACACATAGATCTTCTTTACCCATCCCTGGAACTCTGGAGCTTCTTGATCCAGTGAAAAAAATATTCTGGGAATTTAACCCATAAAATCCTGTACTGGTCGCTTGATCTCTCAGAGTAAAAGATCGCTTCCCGAGTAGTTCCCACCAATTTTCTTATTAGTTTCGCTTCTTTCCATATGAAGGCATTACAATTTCTTTCCCACCATTTCTCAATGCCAGATCTATGGATCGATGGTAGCATTCTTCCTACAGGTTCCCTTTTAATATAGGTACCGGTAACGAAACCATTTTGTTGGCGTGAATTTGTTCAGACCAGGGTTCTTCTCAGGTTACCAACAAAAGGCACCATATAGTCTAGAGCGTTGGCATTTTCATCCCCTCCGAAGAGAAGAAGTCTCACCCGAAGCATTGCTGAGATAGATAGATAGGGAAGGGTAGGGAGAAGACCAAGGAATATCCATAGAGCACTTAGAACTCACTCTTGTTCTTGTGCAATCAACATTATCATATCAGAAACATCTAAATGCAAGAACTAGACCTACTTGCATTGCAAGCAGCAGTTAAACATAGAATCATCAATTAGAACTCATAAGCTATGCAGAAACACTATAATGGATAACCAAGCATGTAAAAACACATCAGATTTGAAAATTTATCCCTTCATCATATTATCTTAAGGATCTTTCTTACATCACAGAATCAAAATTACATAGAAATGTTCAATACAGACTCTTGGATTCAGACCTCAGCCACAGAGTTATGATTTACCAGTTGGAAGATCTCATTCATTCCAAACTCTACTCTTCTTGATTTACAACAACTAGCAACAACTAGCAACCAACTAGTAACAACTAACTAACTCTTTTACAATTATATTATGTCCTATATATAGTTGGGTTATGTCTTCTTGTTCTGTTGCAAATGTTTGTTTCTTAGTTGGGGTTTCTCTGGCTTTCGCAACGTTTTTTTTTATTCTTCCTTCCAACCTCTGATGGAGGTTGCACGACTCATGATTAATCAAAACTTACACAATTCTTTCTCAAAAATGAAGGGCCCAACACATATAATGGAAACAACTCGAAAAATGTGCAGTGGAGAACCCTACCAATATAATATGAATAACAAGAAGAGATACATATCTAATAGAGAGGGTTTGGAAAGTGATGAGGAAGAGGTAGAGGATCTTCTGGCTATCTAGCAGATTGAGGAAATCCTACACACGACATATGAAAGGAAAATAGGAGGTCTAATGGCAGAAATAGAAGGCATAAATCCAATCCAAATTAACGTCATTGTGGAACCTATAACCCCATGTGTGACCAGTACACTAGAAAGAACACCAATGTCTAGACAACAAAATTTTAGTGGCAGAAGAACGACAAGACAAGGATATAGTCAAGGAACAACATTTATAGGATCCATTTTTGGAAGTAACAATCAAATATCTACACTGTGTGGAGGTAGTAGTTCATCATAGTTCAAAATGGCAGGACATGATCCCACGATTAGGTTATCATAATTTCAGGGAGAGGCATCAAAGGACCTTGAAAATCTCTTATTCATATGTGAGAAGATCTGGGAAGCAAAGCAGATCAAATATGAGGATACAAAACTTGTGTAGTTAACTATCATGCTAAGATACCACGCACTAGACTGGTACATGAGCCTAGATGTAAACAATCCACCAGGAGTAACAAGGAATATTGCATATGTGAAAAAACTACTGATAAATTGATTTCAGAAACCCAACTCGAAAGATTTTGGAAGCAAAGTAGATCATAGATGAGAATACAAAACTTGCTCAGTAAGTTATCACGCTAATATATTGTGCAATGGATTGGTTCATGAGCCTAGATGTAAACAGTTCACCAGGAGTAATAAGGAATATTGTAGACGTGAAAACACTACTGATAAATGAATTTCAGAAACCCAACTCAGAAGATTAGTATATGAATGAAATGATTAAAATCAAGAAAAAACTAGGTGAGTCTTTGTGGGAAATTGATCACAGGTTTAAACATTTGAGAGGTAAGTTGAAGTATTCAATTACTGACATGCAATATAGGCACTTATTTGTGAACTCACTATTACCACATTTGAAATACCCATTAAGACAACCAAAGTTCGAAACTTAGGAAGAGGCTTTGCAAGCAACCTTACAACTGGAAGAAAACTAGTATCAAAAGACATATCCAACAATACAAGAACTAAAGGAGGATCTTAAGAACCTAACATTTCAACTTAACGAGTACAAGGGAAAAGAGAAAATAGAAGTTGTTTGGTGTACCACATGCATGACAAAAGGACACAATAAAAATGAATGTCCAACATTCACATAGTATTTGGAAACAAGAGTACCAAACCCTTTGCTAACAAGAGGACCATGGTTTGAGATCTGTAAAATGCATGGGCATGATCCATATCATTATCCAATGATGCAGAAGTATAAGATAGTACCCAAAAGTTCATACTACAGTTTTTGCAAGTTAATGGGTCATGATGATAAATATTGTAGGATGATGGAGCTAATGAGAGAAAGAACTTCTGATACTTATAGGGTGCAAGAATAAATGATGACAGGGAAATATGCACCTCAATTCAACCAGGTACCACCTCCATACAACAATGTGCAACAATAGTATAATAATGTGTAGCCGCAATAAAATAATATGCAGCCATAGTATAACCCCACGTAGTATAACCAGGTACCTCAGTACAACACACCGCGAGGAGATCAGACTGGATACATAGGAAGAGGACGAGGATGAGGTCCATTATTGTGCAAGAACTTCCAAAATCCAGAAAATTATGTAGGGATTTCCCACTTCCACTGGTGACATGTATGTACTATCATGCAATAGACCATGATACATAAGACTGTCCAACACTTTTGCAAAAGATTGGAGAAAAAATGAATAAAAAAAACTAGAATGTTCAGTGGATTTATACAAAAGCCAGAGATAATGGAAGAAACGCCAATATAGTCACTCTAGGAGGAGCCAAGACATAAAATGACACAATAAAACAAGATCCAATGCAAAACCAATGGGTTAGTAAGAATATTGAACCACATAAGCAGTTTGATGCACACAAAGAAAATGAGACATTCAAGGAGGCCAGACAAGAGTTTCTCAAGAAAAAATTTCCGTCTACATCAACCGTGAAACAAACTTATAACTCACCAATGTACAAAATTCCATCCTCAATGGACCATACCAATGAAGCACAACCTTTAGAGAAATTAACATAAAAACGTTTTTGCAATCCCGTGTTAATATATTGAAGAATCCATCATCTGTTAAGATCTTACAAAATCTACTAAAAATATGTAACACGTAGGTAGAAGGAAAGTTAGAATAGAAAATAGTCAACCATATCCATACAAGGATAAGGACAAACAGAGAATTCAAGCYGAATGCTAACATTGGGGATTTTAATATGAGTGATATCATACTAGACTTAAGCTCTGAAGTAAATGTTCTACCTAAGAAGACATGGTAGTGTATGAGAGAACCCACRCTAGATTATTCACCTATCTAGTTGAAATTAGAAAATCAACATAGAGTGTTACCAATTGGAAGGCTAAAAKGTGTGACAGTAGATTTGGATGGAGTGTGCACTATGGAAAATTTTGAATTAATAGAGATAGTAGATGGTACAACACCTTACCCAACATTGCTTGGATTGGATTGGGAATTTGATAACTAGGCCATAATCAACYCGAAGACAARGAAAATGTCATTTGAATCAAGGGAATATAGATTCATTGTACCATTAGATCCTTCAGAAGGAGAAAGGTTTGTAGAACCCACTTGTTTGGATMTGGAAGAAATAAACTAGTTGTACAGAACCACCGTGCAAAAAGAGGATTATGTTAACCCAACTATAAATGGGGTACTCARCTRGAGGAGCATCACATCATGTGCTTCMGACTCGTATACAGGTTTGGATAATTGRAAAAAATGATTACATGAAGTTTCCACAAGAAGGTGCACAAAAATAGACTGCGTAGTAAGATGGGTTGGTATAGAGATAAGWGARCMTGCCAATTTTCATGGGGTAAATGACTTAGAGGAATTTCTAACAAAGTATGAAGAGAAAGTGTTAGAAAATCATAGGCTGTTATCCCTGGGTATTGCACCCAAGGAAACACCTACAATATGGTGGGGTGGGCACAAGGAAACAATTCAGGATTGGTATCAATGTAAACGATTACTGTGCATTAGATTTGGCACGCAGCAGGGGAGAAATAAAATGCAAAGGTAAGATGGACATGGAACACCATTTGAAGACTTCGAGAAGTGCAAGGCATAGTGGAGGATGAAACCACCAAAGGAATGGCCTCATCACTTTATCCATACATTGGAGGGAATTCCATAGAACTGGTATATAGACCAGGAGATGTGCAGAGGTACTACAAAGTGGATAAGATTACAACATAATTTTGTAGTAACCTTCTCATTTGAACATGAGAACCCCAACACGGATTCAACATTGAAGCTGATATAGAGAATGATATTTACTAATGAACCAAAATTTGAAATCATGAAAGAATATTAAAAACAGAACATACATATAGTCAAACAACTACTCTCATGCTATCATGTGGAAGAGGAAGCACCAGATGAAGATTATCCGCACAACACTCATATTACATAAATTGAAGGAGAAAGAGAGGTGGAAGGTCCATCTATAGAGTCAGAAGCATTTTTCACACCAATCAAAGTTAAGAAATTCAATGTTGGGACAACTGACAATCCTAAAATGGCTAGTATTGGAGACTATTGGGATGAACAAGTAGTAGAAAAAATAGCAGAGTTACTGCACGAATATAGTGACATGTTCCCAAGGAACTTTACAGATATGAAAGGTACAGTAGGAGAGTTAGGAGAGATGAAAATACCTCTCAAACTTGAAGCAAGACCTATCAGGCAGAGAACTTACAGACCGGATCCATTATATAAGCAGAAAGTGAAAGTAGAAATTGACAGAATGTTGGAAGCTGGTATCATAGAACCAATAGAGGAATCTGAATGGATAATCCTGATGGTAGTCCAAGAAAATAAATAAGGGGGATAAGGATTTGTGTATATTTGAGGAAACTAAATGATGCTTTCTTACACGACCCTTTCCCTACCCCCTTCACACATGAGGTATTAGAGAATGTGGGAGGCCAAAAAGCATATTAATTTATAGATGGATTCTCTGGTTACCATCAGATCAAAATAGCTATAAAGGACATATATAAGACTACTTTTTGTACAGAATGGGGATCCTACAAATATATAGTCATGCCTTTTGGGATGAAGAATTTTCCCCAACCATATTTTCAAGAGTAGTCATAGCTACTTTTAGGAACTCGTACATCAGTTTCTAGAATTATATATGGATGAATGGCCTATATATAGTTTGTTAAAAGATCATGTAGAAGTGTTAATACTAATGTTGCAAAGATGGATGCAATGTCAGATATCATTGAATATCAAGAAATAATTTTTTGGGACACCTTTTGGAATATTGGTTGGACACATAGTGTGTAAACAAGGTTTATTAGTGGATCCTCTTAAGATTGTAGTCATTGTAAACTTACCACCACCAAATTCAATGCGGTAGTTGAGAGGAACATTGGGACATATAGACTATTATAGGAAATTTATAAAAGGGTATGCACAGATTACTGCACCAATGGAAAAAATGTTAAAGAAGGATACCAGATTTTAGTGGAATGAAGACTGTCAACAAGGGTTGGACACCTTAAAATAAAAAATGGTGACAACACATATCCTAGTATTCCTAGATTGGGAAAAGACATTTCATGTGCATGTAGATGCATCGAACATAAAACTTGGAGCAATTTTGGCACAACCAAGAGCANACTGTCAACAAGGGTTGGACACCTTAAAATAAAAAATGGTGACAACACATATCCTAGTATTCCTAGATTGGGAAAAGACATTTCATGTGCATGTAGATGCATCGAACATAAAACTTGGAGCAATTTTGGCACAACCAAGAGCAATGGACTTAGACCATCCTATAGCCTTTGCAAGTAGAAAACTTCACAATTATAGAAAAATCACAACACCACGGAGAGAGAAATACTAGCCATGGTATATGAACTTCATAAGTTTAGGCACTACTTACTGGGAAAGCACTTCAAAATGTTCACAGACCATTCTTCCCTAAAATATCTAGTCAACATGCCAGTGTTGGGGGGGGGGCATCTGTAGATGGCTATTTAATTTCCAAGAATTTGATTTCGAAGTGATATTCAAACCAGGGAAGCTGAATGCAAGACCTGATCACCTATCAATTGTCACTAATGGAGAGGAACTTACTAACTTGGAAGACAACTTCCCTGATGCACAACTATTTTCAATACACACAACTGATGAATAGTTTTCTAATATTATTGAATACTTAAGTATAGGGATTGCACCATAGGAGTTCAGCATTGTGCTGAAGAAAAATATGGTAGTCAGAGCTGCAGACTATCAATTGATTGCAGGACACTTATATAAGATGGCCACAGATAGAATTTTGAGAAGGTGTGTATTAGAACATGAAAGGCCCAAAATTTTGGCAAAATATCATGAAGGTATAGCTGGAGGGCACTATACAGGAAACTACACCATGCATAAGGTATTGCATGCAGGATTATGGTGGACAACAGTTCATGAGGATGCCAAGGAATACTGCCAGAAATGTGATGTTTGTCAAAGGGTTGGAAAACCCAACAAAAGAGATGAGATGCCCCTAAAACCACAAGTGAATTTGAAAGTATTTGACAAATGGGAAATAGACTTTGTGGGACCTATTAATACACCAACAAGAAGTTCAAGAGCTAGATATATCATTATTGTGACTGAATGCTTAACAATATGGGCAGAAGTAGCACCAGTCAAAGACTGTAGCACAGAGACAAAAACACACTTCTTGTTTGAGCAAGTGATCATCGGATTTGGATGTCCAAGGATTTTGATGAGTGTCCAAGGCACTCACTTTATCAACAATACCATCACATCTATGAATGAGGAGTTTGAAGTCTACCACCAGAAGATTACACCATACCATCCTAAGGAAAATGGAACAATTGAAGCCTTCAATAAAATATTAGAAAATGCTATGACAAAGATCTGCAATATCAACAGGGATGATTGGGACTTGAAAATACTAGCATTATTGTGGGAATATAGGACCACATGTAAGAAGTTGACAACACAGACACCATTTATATTGGTCTATGGGAAGGAAGCAATAGTACCATTAGAATTTCAGGTACCTAGTCTGCACATAGAAACAATTACCAACATGACAGAAACATGCACAATAAAGGAAAGGTTAAATCAACTAATGGAAATGGAAGAGGACATGATTCTGGAAGGATTTCACCAGGAAGTATAGAAATCAAGAGACAAAGCTTGGCATGAAAGACATATTAATAAGAAGAGATTTAAGGAAGAAGACCTAGTCCTACTCTATGACAATACATTTTTTCAACATCTTGGTAAGTTTAGAATGAATTGGCTAGGGCCATATGAAGTAAATACTGTCAGATATGGGGGATTTTTACAACTAAAAGACTTGAGGGGAACATAACTCAAAGGAATGATCAATGAGAGTCGACTGAAACTGTACAGGGATTGTTGACCTCTTAACCCTTAAAAATTACAACGCAGTGGAAAAATGCATGTACATATTGTATTGTAGTAGAAGTTAGGACAAAAAATGATAAAAATAAATAAAAAGGAGAAAAAAGGAATACAAGAATAGAAAAATGAGGAAAAACGCAAAAATACGCAGAAGTTGACTATACCACAAGAAGGAACGAAAAAAGTTGCTCACAATAATTACTGTGACAATATCGGAAGACAACGCACAGGAAAAAATACAGTCGACACAAATGCATGAAAAAAGTGATAACTGAAACGACCAGGTCTATAAAAGGGCAGAAATCACGTGTTTATTCCATGAAATGATTTTTGAGCACAGAGCGAGAAACATAGTTCTTTCCCTAGATAAAGTTTTATGCAAAAGAAGGAAAGTGTGTGAATTCGAGACAGGATGACCCCACCAAAGTTCAACGCACCAGGCTAGTACATATGGGTTACTCGACAGGGTCATAGACATAAGGAAAGTATGTGATAGCCCAAAAATGTGATTGAGCTCGAATATGTCACCACCTCATACACAGAGTCCCTCATACACAGAGTCAATCAACTCGACACGGGTTGAAGAGGAAGCATCGACAACAAAACAAGGGGAAATAGGGTAGAGCTTCGGGGCTTAGAACAATACTTTGAACCCTAACCCTAAGACCTCTGTGAAGCTTGACCAAACAATGGGACCATAATAGACCCATGAAGGTGAGAAAGTGTTTGTTGAGGACATCATTGATCTACCGAAGTCTGACAGGGAAGAAGAGGACACAAACCCCATAGAATCAGGCCCATCCACTATGGGATAGAAAATAAAGGCGTAGGACTCCATGGATATTACACTCCCCTATCTCCCAGATGTAGTCATTACTGTGGATGATATGCTAGGAAAGTTACCTAAGCTTAGGTAGGCTGACCATGATGTGCATGATGCGACTAAATTCCTAGAGTTGGCCGAGGAGAGTTATCTAATAAACATAGGGGAAATTGGACCCCTAGGTAAACCCATAATGGAGCCTGCACAATGGATAACGGGGATCTATAACTCATGCATCATGAACTTGATGGATATACCGTATTTTTTGCGTGGTAGAACATTGGGATCTATGTCAAATAGCTAGTCACCCGTGTACACGAAGGCATCCTATGGATGGATAGGTCGGTACAGATTGATGTGGCACTGATTTCCAAAATCGCAGGACTCCTAACATTCAACGCACAGCTAGAGGATTATTTGGATAACAAGGCACACAATAAATAAATCACAGAGCTGGTGAAAGAACAGTTTCACACCAGTTGGGGAAATTGAGGCATTGTCATCAAAGATGTCACTGATAATGCGACAAGGTTCACCAAAAAAATTATGTCTTGCAAGATATTAAGGAAATGTTTCAGCGAAGAAGTGCCAATATGTGTTATTGCAATAGTTGAGTAGTGCGCGAAAGGGGTAATGTTTAGTTGGGCACCATACATGTTGAACCAGTTTGTGATAGACTATAGAGACGTGCAGGACAATGGAACTGAGTTCCATTACACTTGGTTGATCATTCTAATAGCATTGGTAGGATGGAAGGAGCTAAAACTCTCAACATTCTTGGATAGGATGGGGAGATTCTATGCGTCCAAATATGAGTCCCTTTGGCAGGCCAAGGATAACAAGGCACAACAAGAAAATAGCGCAATTTTTGCAATGTTGTTGGAAGAAATACAACAGTGCACATCTAAAGTGTGGGGCATACCTATGGAGGTAGTCAAGGAGATAGAGGGGATATCCAAGTTCAAGGCGTCCATGCACCACATGTGGATCCAGGCTGCAAGGGATTCAAAGAAGGCATGGCTAGAAATGCAGTACTATGTCACTAAAAAGGAAGTGGACTAGATAATTAAAGACTGACCTATGTAGTGGTACCTTCCAGTAACAAGATCAACAACAAAGACAACCATGACACAATCCTCTAGGGATAAGAACAAGGTTGAATCAGGATCTTCGGTGAGAAGAAACAACCCAATAGATAATACCAAAATGGTTTCAGCATGGAATCATCCAATCGGGAGCAATGCAGTGTCGAAACGACCAAGAAGAACAATAACAACAACAAGGACATGCAGAAAACCATAGATCATAAAGAAGGATACTTCACATGTTGGAGAAGAAAGAACCCAAGGTACAACAAGTGGGGCATAGCCCTCATAGACATTAAGGAAGCTTGCACAGAAAAAAGAGGTGCACAAGAAAAGGAAATATGACACAAAGGACCTAGACATCACCATGACAAAGGATGATGCGGAGCTAGTCGCGGACAAGGTCCAAGATAGGGGGGAAGAAGTGGTCTACATTACATAGGCACAACAAGAAGATATCATGGTCAAGCTCATAGAGGTCCATGAGAATATACAACAACTATGGAGCCAAGAAAGATCACAATCCACAACCTAGCAACAAGAAAATACACATCGACCACCTGCACAGAAAGAAGGAGAGGATACAATGTAGTTTGTAGTCTAGGGAAGGGAGACATTTACGGTCACGTGTCAACTGATTAGGTTGGATCAGGAAACTGCACATAAAAACCTGGGGGAAGTGGAACGATTGGAATTTTTCATGGCACAAATTTCCACCAAGGTCCTATACAGACTTCAGGCTAGTGTCATGCAATAAGTGAAGTCCAAGGCCCATGCGGATGCAACAAAATTGAAGGTGGGTAGAGGGGTCTTTGAAATTATACAAATAACATGTGACCAACTGATCACGAATAAAGAGGAGGAGAAAGAATGTGCATATAAATTAGAGCAAGGATCAACAATGGCTTACAATTGCATCCTAGACAATGCGCAAACACTAGAGAGAAGTGCAGAGGAGAAGATAAACCTGATCTCACAAAAAATTAACCAATACAAGTACGATATTGAGGAGATCAAAAAAAGGCTCAACCCTACGACTCCTCCCAAGGTCTAAAAATAGAGAGAACAAGAATCTGCACTCAAGATCTCTAAGATGGAGAAAGAATCTAGGAAATTAGAAGAGTTGCTCGACAGAACAACGTAGATATGGACTATCCTCGAACAAGACGTAAATGTATAACAATGGGACCAAGAAGAGGAGACAATAAATGATTCCATACAAGATCTCAAGAAAAGGTAAAACAAATGAGCATCGTAGAGCACTTGAAGGGCACTTAAGACATGAAGAAGTTGTAGACAGAGTTTAAAACTGCACAGACAAAGAAGCAAGATAGACAAGCCAAATTGGAACCCCTCCAAGAACAAGCAATGCAAATGATTGCGCAGTTGGAGGAAGAAAATAAAATTATGTAAGAGGAACAAATAGAGGGTGCAACATAGATGCAGGAGGAGATAACAGCACAGTGAGTGGAAGTGCTAACATGAAAAGTTGTGCAGATCAAGGAAAAAGAAAGGGAACTAGTAGAAAAGTTCCACAGTTTGGAGACAATAGTAGAAGGAGTGCACACCACCTAAGTGGCTTGGGATGAGACACATATTAGTGTTGGGGACATGTTGGATGCATTCCTAGTTCGAGGAAAGACCTATTTTTGGAAGAAGAGACCTAATTTTGAAGCACGTGCAAAAATTGACCAGAAAGAAACATGCAAGAGGAAAACCAACATGCAAGAGAAAACGTCACGTGTGAGGAGGTAGGAAAGACTAACCATATTAGGGTTATGGTTTTTTCCAAAGGTTGTAATGGCTATAATCTTTTAAAATAGTATAAATAAGAACCTAGGAGGTCTAGGTGAGGGGTTCGATTGGTGGTAGTTCAACTATTACTGTAATAAGGTTGTAGAAGAGTCAAGTAAGGCAGATATTGAGGGTTAGGTCATAGGATGAGGAGCATGGTGTGATCTAGTCTGCCTCATAGAGGTTATTTAACCTCTTGATGAATGCATGATGGAAGATGTAATGCGTGCAGAACCATATTTTGCAGTAGACTAAATGAAAGAGTAGAGAATCCAAATCTTTGTGGACATATCCTAGGAGGGGGTGAACCACGATAAAAACATATGTTATCTGTGATGTTTATTGAATGTTTACCTTCTTTCAATGGTTATTTTATGAATGAATGATTAACTAGGTATAGTAGAATGCATTCATGAGCCTAAAGATGAATGAATCCTAGGAATACTTAAATGAATAACAAAGATTAATGCATGAAGAAGATAAATTACATTCTCCCCACTCATTCCTAGACAACAAGCACTTGAGCATTGAAGTCACCCATAGAGTTATTTCGGGTGAGACTATGCTTTGTGCTCTACACACAACATTTCCTTCTGGTGTACCAGGAGGGTCGAAAGTTTTAGAGGGTTTTGTTGGAAACTTGTTCAGATTTGAACCTAGGTCAAACCAAGAGAAGTGAAGAGAGATTTAACCCAACACATGAAGAGATGAATGTGCATGAATTACTATTAAAACAAAGGAGGTGGCAGAGAACTTCGTAACATTAGAATTCTAGGTAGAGGTTCAATATTCAAATATTTGATCTCTGTAACATCTTATCTAGAATTTATTTTGAAATTGGATCCACATTTCCAGGCCCAGATTCCAAATTTTGAGGCATCCAAGAGGGATTGAAGACAATAATTGTGGATCATTTCCATATTTTAATCCATCAGTTTCGATACTAATTTTAGCTCTTGAATATCAAATGGACAGGGGGCAGAGCATTCCAGGATGAGGATTTCCCTCAAAAATTGATTAAAGAGTTTAAGAGATTGGTGAGATATTTCACTCAACATTTCCAGGAAGAGGATTTCGATTAGTTTCAGATTCTTTGTGACAGTTCAATATTTATTTTATTTTTAGAATAATAATAAATATTGTTTCCTAAAATGCTTGTAGAAACTAATTTATTGTAATGGGCTATAAATATTATGATTATGAAGGTAAGAATCCGGGGGGGGGAGGTCGAGAGATATTTAAAAGTAAAAACATTGTATGAGTTATTGTAATCCCGAGGGCATTTTATTATGTAATCATTTCTGACATTGAAGATTCCTGAGAATTTTTTTATCAAATTGTGACTTCTTTTGTTTTACATTCTTCATTTTCATCTTGCTCGAATGAGTTGTATACATTGAGAATCAATGACTGTCCATGAATATAGATTCCTGAGTAGTAGATAATCTATTGTGATTTCCTATTATTTCTATGCTTTGTTCAAGTACCCTTCCAATCCATTTTTCAAAGAGAATCTTTGTTTGATGGGTGTTCTAGTCGTTGTTGCATTCCCCATTCCTCTATCCATCATCATATAATCTTTTTATTTGATATTAAATTCAATTTCCTTTGATCAACAAGCTGTTTACTTGACTCCATGCCCAATGGTATATCATTGATATGTAATCATGTTGTTTCCCTCTCCCTTTCTCATTCATTCTTATTGAGTTACTTACCTTCCTATCAAACAAACCATTGCAATAAATAAGATGTGCTGGGCTTGGATCTATAGCAGTATAGGGACAACTTATATCACCAACATCTTTTGGCACCATTGTCGGGAAGGGAGTTGAAGATATTCCCTGGGAGAATGACAATGATCAGCTCTATCTCCTAATGGTGAACAAGAGTTGGACATTATTTCTAACTACATCATTCACCTGGCGACTCCATGAAGGAAGAATTC
>ML835221.1:22237-34736 GCA_009831015.1 Picea engelmannii | reverse complement strand
GAAGTTGAGAAATCGATGATCAGTAAATCATTAACATACAAAACTAGGAGTAGAAGTGAATTGATCGTCCTGAGCATGTAAACATTAAGGTCTGACTTACAATGTACAAAGTTCTGTGATAGGAGGTAGGAGTCCATATTGGCATACAATGCCCTCAGAGCCTGTTTGAGGCCATAAATAGACTTCTTCAGTCGACAGACCATCATAATCCAAAGATGATTGTGAATATTTGAATATTGAAGTACTTATCATAAAAATGGAGGTTGGGTAGTGCTAGGGAAGGTTGGAGCCTGCAAAGGAGGTTGTAGCCTCATTCTAGTTAAAGTTGGTAAACCAAGGTGTTGCAAGATATTTTCAATTATAGATGAAGAAACTAAGGAGTTGGTGCTAGAAAAATCTAGGGGGTTGCAACCTCCTTCTAGTTGCTTCTAGTAAAACAGGGAATTGGTGCTTCCTTTGAGTTGGAGCTCATAAATTAAATGTAATATTTATTGAAAATAAGAAGAACATTTGTGAAGTTTTTTTTTCCACGTAATTGTGTGTATTGTACATTTTTGTTGATCATTGTTTTTTATAAAATTAATAATTAAGTGGTATTAAATTTCTAAAAAAGTATAATACTAATTCACCACCCCCATCTTAGTATTAAACAATATTCCAACAATTTCCTATTTTGTTGCTTATAAGAAGTGACTCTTTTATAGACTTATTATCTATTCTAAAAGAATACATTCTTGAAAATCCTAAGTATAATAAAATAATATTATACTAAGTACTTTCGGATCATAATATCTAACATGCCCCCTTTTGATCCAAAATTACATTGGAACAAATACCAAGTTTTTCTATGAACTTAGTAAATTTGATCCTGCAAAGTGGTTTCATGAAAATATATAATATTTGATCTTCTGAAGGAGAGTATACCAGTTTGATGATGCCATTTGTGACACATTGATCCAGAATCAGATCTAGGAGCCTGACAGGGCTAAAAAAGGCTAAAAAATGAAAGTACTCAGAATTCAATGAAACCAATGCCATTGTGTCTGTCTCGTTCTCTCGATTCCGGCCATATATTTACTTTCTCAAATGGACATCGTATGCGAAAGATATCACATTCTAATCATTTGCCCAAACAGACAAAAAAAGTCAACAGGTCCAGTCAAATGTTGGCATCAGCATGACATCAGCAGTGTTGACATGGCAGAGGAAAGTGGCAACAAGTGGTATTCCAGTAGAAGGTGGTTGGTCGGTGACAAGGATCCACCCAGTAGTTGACAAGTGGAAATTTATTGACAAATTGTTTAATGCCATGTGGCCCAGTCATGGGCTACCACGTGGCACCATGGGATTGGTCAATGGGTTCATAGGAAAAATATTATGAAGCTCATGGGGTTTGATCCCATGACCTCTTGGGTCAGCCCAAGACTTAGCCAAACTCCCTCACCAATGAACCCTTGGTGGTACTTGTAATACCAAGCTCACTTTTTTTAAAATAAAGTGCAATAAAGTGAAAAGTGGAAAAAAGGGGGGCTAGGGCTAAGCCCCAGCCCATGGTTTAACTCTTACACATGACCAAAACCCAGCAAAGGAGGGCGCTCTCCTCATGGGTGCACCCAAAGGATAAGCTTAGCCCAAAGATCTTGGGAAAATCCCATGAGACCAGGGGGGGGGCGCACTCCAAAAGGAGCTTAGCCCACTTAGTGTGCCCTTTTTAAGGCCCAGATCAAATGCACATGTGCCCAGATCCAGGATCTAGCACCCAGATTAGGGGGCTTAGCCTGATATTTGCAAAAAAATGGGTTTTTAACATTGGAAAATGATTTTTTCAGTGATTTTATCAGCAGATTTAATGGATTTTGGTCATTTTGGGGAGATTTTGAACTCTTTTTGAGCCCATATTTTGGGAGGAAGTTGGGGAATGATAACCAACTTTAGATCTATAAAAACTAGGCCTGCTTGAGGCCATGGAGGACAGTCAGAGCAGAGTTATGCTGAAGGGAAGCCAAGCCAAAGCCATTTTTATGTAGGCAAGTTGTTGAGGAGCAGACACTTGTGGGCCATTTCTAGGAGCTTCGGTCATCTGTTTTGTGTGTCGTTTCTTCTGCTGGGTTCTAGAGATCTAGAAGAACATGACCAGATCATTCTTGTAGCCTAATGGTACTACTGCAATGTACTTTTTGAGCTTTTGAACAGAAATAAAGAAGCATCCCCCACTGAGACAAAGGCTCAGAGACGTAGGCAATCTTGTGCCGAACTTCGTTATCACTTCTATTGTTATGGTTTGTTGTTCTAATTTCTTCAGTTCAGATCTATATACTATTTTATGGCTGCTATGTTCCTTCATTAAATTCATCCTCTTTCATTTGGCTTATTAAATGGTTAATTAACGCATGCAATTAAAAACTTAACCACAATCATTAAAAGATCTTTTTCAGATCAAGTGGTATCAGAGCTAGTTGACATTTGGATTTGAGTTTTGCATGTTAACCAAGGAAAAGCTACAACATGGTGAAGGTGAGCTTGTTGTAGAGAATCCATTAATTGGATTGATAAAGAGATCTTCTCACAACGAGAAGATGGCATCGGAAGAAGGGCTTTCTCAGGATGAGAAAGAGTTTCAGAAAACTTTCCTTGCTATGTCGGAGATGGTGAAAGTTTTGTATGAGGATTACTTGGAACAGAAAGACCAAATCTGGGTGAATCTTCAAAGGGAAAAAGTGAAGAGGAAGAGGATCCTCCTCATATTCCTCCTTCACCTCCATCATCACCTCCTTCTTCTCCTTCTTCTTCAAGTTCAAGTCCTAAATCTATTGCAAAGAAACATGTTCATAAGCATAAGAATGAAATGCCATTGTTAAAACTTGATGTTAAATTTGAGTTACCCATATATGATGGTGAAGTAAATGCAGAGAAAATTGACAATTGGGTTAGGCAGATGGAGGTTTACTGTAATGTGCAACAGATCAAGGATGAGGCCACACAAATCAAGTTGGCATCTTTGAGACTTGCAGGCACAACTCTCATCTGGTGGCAAAGCAAGTTGCAAAATGGAACACAACAAGTGGGTAATGTATTTCCATCATGGAAAAGCTTCATTTCTACACTGAGGAAACAATTCTATCCTTTGGGTTATAAATAAAAAGCATTAATTGAGTGGCAATATTTAAAACTAAGAGAAGGACAAAAAGTGCAAGAGTATACAGATAGCTTTCGTAAAATGGCATTGATGTTAGATATCCCATTACATACACAGGAAACCCTTATGAAGTATATAGGAGGTTTACCTGCAAATATTAGAAACACTATATTCATGTTTGGACCCACTAACCTTGATGAGGTTTCTATTCAAGTGACATACATTGAAGAAGGAAAAGCAGGTGTGTCAAGGGAATCATCGTCTTCAAGGAAAGAGGACAAGAGGAAATGGCATGGCAAGAATTCAAATGCAGTGGAAAGAAATGAAGAGAATCTCTCTTGCAAACATTACAAGAAAGAGGGACATGATGAGGACAAATGTTGGCAGTTGCATCTCGAGAAGAGGCCAAAGTGGTTCAAGGAAAAGAAGGGAATGCAAACAGTGGCAGCGACAACAAGACCCATAGACTTGGGATCAAGTTCAGGTGATGAATCAAAGATCTCATTGGTTGGTATGACAGGTAAAATTGGTGAAGACATTGATTGTAGAAGAAACTTGTTTCATATAAGGGTAATCATGCAACACACTAAGATAGACACATTAATCGACAGTGGATCTCAATATAATCTAATCTCAGAAGAATTGGTTAAGAAATTGGGGTTAAAAACACAAACTCATCATAATCCTTACACACTTAAATGGATAAGAAATCATCATCAAATGCACATAACAAAGCAGTGAACAATCAAATTTGCAATTTCATCTAAGTATGTGGACGAAGTAACATGTGATGTAGTGCCGTTAAGAGAATGTGGAATGGTCTTAGGTAGTCCATACTTATATGATCATAAGGCAATCTTATACAGGACAAATAATCAATATAAATTAACCAAAGCAAGTCAAGATTATGTGGTTCATGCTCATCATGTTAAGGAAAATAAATCACTTCAAACAGTGGAACAATTAAAGAAGGAAGTGCAAGCAAGAAAAAAACCAATAATTGTTTCAAATGAAGTAATCAATCTTAAGCAAAAACAAGAAATGATTGTTGAATGGAAAATCAATCATAAGTTGCTTCAAGATAAGCTCATGTCATGCAAATATTACAAGTATATCAGCTCATTTGCAGTCGTCTATTTTATGCTATCATTAGTAATGTTGTCTACATGGATGATAGTGGCTTCAGTAAGATGTAACAGGGTTCAAATGGCTAACAATATACTGCCAGTTGTCATGATTGTGTTACAGTTGATCTTGATGAGACAGGTGCACAGGACAAAGTTTTGAGATAGAGGACAAGTCAGGTGGCCTATCCAAAGCTTGCTGATTGGTCAGTAACCTTTTGGGGACCAAAAGGTCTTTTAATGGGGAAGTGTGATCCAGAATCGGATCTAGGAGCCCGACAGGGCTAAAAAAGGCTCAAAATGAAAGTGCTCAGAATTCTATGAAACCAATACCATTGCGTCCATCTCGTTCTCCTAATTCCAGCCATATATTTACTTTCTCAAATGGACATTGTATGCGAAAGATATTGTGTTCTGATCATTTGCCCAAACAGGTAAAAAAAAAGTCAACAGGTCCAGTCAAATGCTGGCATCAGCATGACATCAGTATTGCTGAAATGGTAGAGGTAGGTGGTGACAAGTGGCAGTCTAGCAGAAGGTGGTTGGTCGGTAACAAGGATCCACCCAACAGTTGACAAGTGACACTTTATTGACAAATTGTTTAATGCCATGTGGCCTAGTCATGGGATGCCACGTGGCACCATGGGATTGGTCAATGGGTTCATAGGAAAAATATTATGGAGCTCATGGGGTTTGATCCCATGACCTCTTGGGTCATCCCAAGACTTAGCCAAACTCCCTTACCAATGCACCCTTGGTGGTACTTGTAATACCAAGCTCACGTTTTTTTAAATAAAGTGCAATAAAGTGAAAAGGGGCAAAAAAGGGGGTTGGGGCTAAGCCCCAGCGCATGGTTTAACTCTTACACATGACCACAACCCAGAAAAGGAGGGCTCTCTCCTCATGGGAGTGCCCAAAGGATAAGCTCGACCCAAGGATCTTTGGAAAATCCCATGAGACCAGGGGGGGCGCACTCCAAAAGGAGCTTAGCCCATTTAGTGTGCCCTTTTTAAGGCCCAAATCACATGCACATGTGCCTAGATCCAGGATATATCACCCAAATTAGGAGGCTTAGCCTGATATTTGCCAAAAAATGGGTTTTTAACATTGGAAAATGATTTTTTCAGTGATTTTATTAGCAGATTTAATGGATTTTGGTCATTTTTGGGAGATTTTGGACACTTTTTGAGCCCAGATTTTGGGAGGAAGTTGGGGAATGATAACCAAATTCAGATATATAAACACCCGGCCTATTTGAGGCCATAGAGGACATTCATAGCAGAGTTATGTTGAAGGGAAGCCAAGCCAAAACCATTTTTATGCAGGGAAGCTATTGAGGAGCAGACACTTGCGGGCCATTTCTAGAAGCTCTGGTCATCTGTTTTGCATGTCATTTCTTCTACTGGGTTCTAGAGATATGGAATAACATGACCAGATCAGTCTTTTAGCCTAATGGCACTGCTGCGATGTACTTTTTGAGCTTTTGAACAGAAATAAAGAAGCCTCCCCCACTGAGACAAAGGCCCAGAGACGTAGGCAATTTTGTGTCGAACTCTGTTATCACTTCTCTTGTTATGGTTTGATTTTCTTATTGCTTCAGTTCATATCTATATACTATTTTATGGCTTCTAAGCTCCTTCATTAAATTCATCCTCTTTCATTCAACTTATTAAATGGTTAATTAACGCATGCAATTAAAAACTCAACCACAGTCATTAAAAGATCTTTTCCGGATCACAGGTGTCTCAGTGTAATGATACTTTGTATCGACATGCTTTGTTTTTAAATGGAAAACTGGATTTTTAGAAATTTTAATGGTCAAATGACTATAAATTAACAATGCAGTAGCTTTTGTTTGAGAAATTCCCAAATCATGTAAAACTTTGCATAACCAAACTATCTCACATGCAACTTCCCATTCTGATATATATTCTACTTATGTTGAATAATTTTCAATTGTAGTATTCTTTTTGTAACTCTGAGAAATTTTCGTTGATCCCATATTCATCAATTAACTTGATGTTGATTCCCTATCATCAACATTTCCATCAAAATAAACATCTGAATATCCAACAAGTACAAAATTTGTATTCTTCTCATATATAATACCATAATCTTTCATAAGTTGAATATATCTAAGAACCATTTTTGTTACATTCCATTGGATTTCCTTTGGTTCTTTCATAAATACTAAGAGAATACTAAATTCATATGATAAATCTAGATGAGTGGTTGCCAAATAGATCAAGTTGTCAATCGACTGCCTGTAACTAGTGTTGTTTACCAATTCCCCCTCTTAAAGTTTTAAAAGTTTCAATCTTTTCTCTATTGGGGTGAGAATGGAGTTGCAATATATCATGTAAAATATTTTTAGTATCTTAGTTGCATACTTGCATTGACTAATGAAAATGTTGTTTGAATGTTGGAATACTTCAATTCCAAGATAATAGTGAAGTAATCCTAGATCTGTCATCTTGAATCCAACCTGTAATTCCTTATTTTCCTACAAAATATGATCATCATTATTTCCAGTAATGATCAAGTCATCCACATACATTACTAAAATCACTAAATCCAAGGTATCATCAGATTCACTTCCCTTAAATCCAAATTTGTGAAGGAAAACATCCATTTTAGCATACCAAGGTCTGGGAGCTTGTTTCAATCCATACAATGTCTTGATCAACTTACAAAATTTATGTTCTTGTCCTTCGAGCTCAAAACTGGTAGCTTGAGTCATATAGACGTCTTCTTGTGAATATCCATTGAGGAAGGAACTTTTAACATCCATCTGATGTAATTTCCATCCTTTTTGAGCTAACAAAGATATTACCATTCTGATTGTGTTCCACTTTGTTGTCGGTGCAAAATTTTCTTCATAATCAATCCCTTCTTGTTGTGAAAAACCCTTGGCTACAAGTCTTGCATGACCCTTTTCTATTGTTCCTTCTAGCTTATACTTGATTCGGTAAACCCACTTGGATCCGATGGGTTTAACATCTGGAGGAAAATCAACAAGTTTCCAAGTCCCATTTTCCATCACAGATTTATACTCATCAACCATTTCTTTTAGCCATTCTTCATGTTTTACTGTCTCTTTAAAAGTTGAGGGCTCAATAAAATCATTTGATACTAAGGAAAAATTTTCTTCATCCATGTTTGAAATTATTGTATCTGTTTTGTTTCATTCATCAAGTCTGACATCTTTCAAAAGTTGAATAATTCACTTAGGGAGTTGACGTTGACTCGTATGAGGATCTAAATGATCATCTTTATTAAAAATAAGATTAATAAAAACATAGGATCTCCTTTTCTTAGAAGTAACCAGAGGTCAAGTTTCATTATCTGATGAAGATTCAGATGAAATTTGTGATGAAGAAGAAGGTAAATTTTTTGAATAATTGGCATGCTCTTAATAAGTCCAATCAATTTCAAACCAACATAGTTTACTTGGTTGATTGTGCATCATTATTTTCTCTTTATCGACTTGTTTGTCCAATTATTCGAGAAGGATTTATATCTCTGCAACACTCTTTCTTTCTTTTTCATCAAAGATAACATCTCAACTCACAATAAATTTTCCATTGGTTAAAAGACGATATCCATTCTTCTCATATGGATATCAAAGCAAGATACATTTCACAGTTCATGAATCTAACTCAGTTCATTTTTCTTTAGGAACTAATGCATAACATACTGAACCAAAAACTTGAATATGTTTTATTCCAGGCTTGAATCCATACCATGCTTTATTTGGTGTGCTCCCACCCAAAGAAGCAGTGGGAGATCAGTTCCTTAAGTAAATAAAAATATGAACTACTTCAGCCCAGTATGAAGGAATTTATTTTTTGAAGATTATAATGGATCACGCCATTCCTAACAAAGTGTGATTCATCCTTTCTGTTACTCTATTCTGTTGAGTGTATGCATTTGTAAATTTCCTTCTGAATCCATTTTCACTAAGGAAAGTTTGGAATTCATTGGAAGTGAATTACCCTCCATGATTGGTCTGTAATGTTTCAATATTTTCCTTAGTTTCATTTTCAACCAAACATAAAAAAAAAAACTTGAAATTTTCAAAGGTTTCTAACTTTGATTTAAAAAAATAAAACCAATTCATTCTACTACCATCATCAATGAAGAGAAGAAAATATTTACATCCACCTAGAGAAGATTTTAGAGGTCCACAAACATCACTATTAACAAGTTGTAAACATTTTTTTGTGCGCCATGAACCTATTGGAAATATCTCTATCTTTTTTTTCTCATAAAAGAAATATTCACATCTTCCATTCTTCTTCTTAAAAGTAGGAAGTCCTCTAACCATTACCTATTTTTGAAGCTAAGATATACTTTCAAAATTCCAATATCCATATCAGACATGCCATAACCTTATAGGTGAAATTGTTGAATCCATAGCTCCTGCAAAATCTTTCTTCTGAGGAATGACTTTCCATTTCATCCCAATAAGCTTGCCAGCTTCATATCATGTCATTACTATCTTCAAATTTTATTTTGTGGAGTTGATTTTCACCAACCCATCTTCCATGATGATTTTATGTCATGCTTGTCGAATCGTCACTAAGGACAACAAATTATTTTTGAATGTTGGTACATACCAAACATTCGATATCATTTTCACTCCAATTCTAGGAAGATAAACTTTCACTAAACCTTTTCCATAAGGTGTGTGTTGTATCATCAACCAAAAATATCATGCACACCATGTGAACTTATGTCTCTCTATTCATGTGACATACATGTGCATACAATCATAATCATGTGTAATAAACCCTCACATGGACTAGACATCAAACCTTCACTGATATGTTGCCTCAAACTTATACCAACAACTTCAACAACACAACAAAACCAACAACCCTCAACCATGTACCACAAAAATCCTTAACCATGTACCAAGAATTACAAGATATGCCTTAATACTCAACCAAAAAGGTGTACCAATGATAACTACCAGACATGCCAACATTCTATTTTTGTAGATCTAGATCATACTGTAAGTTCCATACAACCAACAACCTCTCTAGGGAAAATCCTCAAACTCCCATAAACATATCTCATGTAAACAACATTATCCAACTACACATAAGAATATGAGAAAGCTTTTGAACTTGTAGATACTTATGTTGTAACGAATCATTGCAAACCTTCTTGGTAACTTGCTTTCAGACTGTGAGAGCCTGGCACCCTCAACAACTCAAGATTTCATGGCTTTTCCCAACTATATGAGACCTCTTATTCTTCAACATGCATATGTACGCTCCCTAAAACATTGTAGCTCACATATGTATGCGACTTCCTCCACTACAACCCACATACACCTAAAAAACTAAGCTTGTTTTAGTAATTCTACAACACTGAAACTTTCACTATCAACCCTTCTTTCTACTACAAACTTGCATAACTTCATATGTATCAATGAGTACTTGCAATAAACCTTTCACAAATAAAATATATTCAACATGCTTATTAGATTCTAATAGGAAACCATTTCTCTCTTATCTATATTCTCCAAGTAGCTTCCTCTAGGGGTTACCTTCTAACCAACTTAACCAAACTTCCTTCTTTTAGGGATAACCCAATTCTAACCACTTGTCCTCTTATAACCACTTTATCCACAAATAATAATCTCACCACTTTTATTTGCAACTAATTTATTTTTAATTATTTTCTTCTTGCAACAACTTAACTCATGATTAACTCCTAGTTACAACTGCTTTGACTAGTAAACTTCTTCTAGGAGCTTCTATAATAAATTGACTTCTTTGACCTTCTAGGGGCTTCTAGACAACTCATGAGGGTTCTCCAACTTCACAAGGCCATAAATCTCTAATCGTGAGGAGTTATGTGGCGTTCCACATATCACCAGAAATGGCATGACATTTAATATCCATCTAGAATATTCTTACTTGCATATTCACTAATATTCATGCATGCATACCTCAAAAAAACTAGGTTCCCTTACCCATACCTTTGTGCTACCGGAATTCAGCATTGTACTTCTCCAAGGGTTGAAATCAATCTACAATATCACTTTCAAAGGGTTGAAATCAATGAAAACCAATAATCCAAACCAATTGTCCATAAACCTAAGCCAACTATCCAACATAAATTTCCAAATTACAACATTCTATATAACTATGATTTGAATCTATGGATAATCATTCATAATGGAGAAAATATTTAAATTTTATTTTCCTTAACAAAAAATTTTGACAATCGACGTACCAATCAATCATTGTCCAATAGGATGGAGTTTTTCAAATTCCTTCAATATTGGAATGTCCTATTCCCCATTTGTATCACCATTTCTTTGATACCACAATTATGGTAGAAGTGTCCTCAAACACAAAAAAATTATTAAAGAAGGAAAATAAATTTCATAATTAAAGCAAGAGCTTACAATCTCCAACATTACTCTCGCATGAGAAAATGAGAGCTTAAATAAGCTCAAGCTCATCATACTAATTCTAAACTAATTTTTGTTATGTAAAACTTATCACATAATCATGTGAGTATGACAGGTGTCCATGTACAATAAATAAATATTCTAACAATTTCCTATTTTGTTGTTTCTAAGAAGCRACCTTTTCTAGAATTATTATCTATTYTAACAAAATACATTCTAGAAAAGCTCAAATATAATAAAATAATATTATACTAAGCACTTTAGGATCATAATATATAACACTCTTAACACTTCCATTTGTTACTAGGGTTACTAGACATTGTAAAATGCATCCATGAGKATGTGGACTATGAAAGGTTGTGAAATTTTGTAGTTGTAAATACCCACTAGTTAATGCTTCTCTAAGATTGGTAGTAAAAGGAGTTTACGCACCATGAGGGTTCTCCTTAAAATATGTGTACTATGTGAAGAATTTTTATGATATTGATTATATGTTTCTTATCCTCTTTAATGATTAATAACAAATATAGGTCATAATATTCATTATGTTACTGTGAATAGAGTTCTTTAGCTACCTTCATTAACCACTCACACAACCATATAAAATATCAACACACCAATATGTTACGTGGTACAACCAATGTGGGTAAACATCCAGAGCCCTAGCTAATGTGGCCACTTGGAGAGATTTATTAATGCAAAAGAAAAATATTTACAAGAGAGTTTCTCACAATTGATCATCGGAAAATTTCCCTCCTTGCTCTTTAAATAGATATCATGGACCAATCAGGTGATAAGTCATCGATCAATGTATTCATTAAGATCAAGAATAATATGATTTGTCCAATCACTCTATGTTAGAAACCTATCGTAACCATCACATTACCTAATTGGAAATGCATACTAAACCATATGAAATGGACACAATTTTTACCTAATGACACATTAGACCAAGTTGATCTTTACTAACTCCTAAGTTTCTAAATATCCTAACATCCCCCTTTAAGAAAAAATTGGGATAAGATTGAAGGATTTACAAAGGAAACACAATAGAAGAAGGAAGGATGCATTAGAGCCTATCCCAACTTAATGACAACTTCCTAAACTCCTAACATAGATTGAAGTTTTGAAAACTTCACTTCTGTAAGAGACATTTTAAAAATGTCTACAACTTTATATTTTTTAGGGAAAAACAGATATTCAATAAATCGATCATGAATGCATTTTCTAATGAATTGCAAGTGTACCTTGTTGTGTTTCATGCGCTGAGGTTGAACTAGATCTTTGGCGAGCTTGATGGCACTCTTGTTGTCACACCAGAGGGTATTCAAATGCTATTGTTGGAATCCAAACTCTAAAATGATATATCAAAGCCACAAGGCTTATTGAATTGAATTAATCGATGCTCGCTTTTCTACTTTTGTTGAAGAAAGAGAAATGATATATTATTTCTTATAGGCCCAAGTGATAGGTCCTGAACCAAGGATGAAAACATAACCTATAGTAGAATTTCTATCATCAAGGTCACTGACCCAATCTGAATCAGTGAAACTAAAAAATAAAGGAGTCCCCCCTAATTTGTAGTGTATCCCAAACTAAAATGTACCTTGAACATATTGAAGTATCTTTTTAGTTGATTTTCAATGGATTTCATGGGGTTTGTTGACGATAAAAATCGCAACAAGGATTTCGCTTGCAAAGTATTGCTAAAAGCCTATTATTATAAGCTAATGATATATATAATACTAGTAGGTGGGACACCCTTGTAGATTGGAGGATAAGAGATAGTCTTGTTACACATTTTATGTT